>JASAND010014642.1:0-25160 GCA_030248195.1 Trissonchulus latispiculum
AGTAGAAACAAAGAGACAGTTTGGTTAATAACAGACAATTTGGTTAATAAAGTTAGTTAGTTAACAATTATGCAAAAACACAGAAACACAGAGTCAAGAGTTTGAAAACAGCGAATTTTACACCAAAATAGTCAATTTTTAACCATTTCTTTTACCTCTGCGCTAAGAATGAATTTTCTTGCCCTTACATCAATGCTAATGGAAAGGTAATAAGCTTTCCACTTGGTATAAGTTGCAAAGTAACATAGCATGAAGTCAAAAGGATATTAAGCATACCCTTTATAAGAAAATGTAACCGTATGGTGTAGTAGCAAGAGTACATAATACAAAAGAGCATGGCAATGCCACATTCTTAGAACTGAGTGCTAAACTATGCTATGTTCGCTATCGGCTTACCCCCTCCACAAATTGATCTCCTATCACTCCGACCCTATAGGGGTCATAAGGGGGGTATGGTCACCCGCTCTATGTTTATGTGTTTAAGGGGGGGGGGGTCGCTTTTTTGGGCGATTGTTCGACCTTCTCCGATTTTGCTCATTTTTACATATTTTGTACTTCCAATGGTTCCGCGAAACAAGACAAGTGCGTTTTGCGCAATATTGCTTATCGTTCTGTGAGAGTCTTCAAAGTTTCAGACATGTGTTAAACATAGGAAAATGAAAAGTTAATGTCAAAAGTTTGTGTCCAAACATTTTTCGCTGTGTAAAGAGACTCAGCTCTGAATTTTTTCACCCTTGTTAAGGACATAATGTAGAGTGCAGCGAGTGACTTTGGTGCAATTCTGTGGAGAATTAAAATTTTGGCAAAGTTTTAAAGTCAGAATTTGTGAAAATTCCGAGTTTGGCTATTTGCCAAAATTCCAATTCTCAACAGAATTGCACCAAAGTCACTCGCTGCACTCTACATTATGTCCTTAACAAGGGTGAAAAAATTTCAGAGCTGAGTCTCTCACACAGCGAAAAATTTTTTGGACACAAACTTTTTACCTTAACTTATTCATTTTCCTATGTTTAACACATGTCGGAGTCACCTTTGAAGGACTCTACAGAACGATAGAAGCAATATTGCGCAAAACGCACTTGTCTTGTTTCGCGGACCCATTGGGAGTACAAAATATGTAAAAATGAGCAAAATCGGAGAAGGTCGAAAAATCGCCCAAAAAAAGCGACCCCCCCCCCCTTAAGCAGCTAAATCTAGCAGCTAGGTATGTACGCCTGGTTCGAATAAAAGTGCATAGACATAGCGGAGGAACTCACTTTGCTCATTGGGTTCAACTTGGAGCGGCCATTAATGAACAGAGGAATACTTTTGCTCTGATAACAGGGAGCTTGCCAGCCGCATCACTCTTATATTATGTACTCTTGGTATTAACTTAACTGCTCCCCAGCAGACAGTTCCGACATGCTGTCTGGCCAAGTACATCCTCTAATATTCATGCAAATAAGATTGCCAGCTGCCCCACCCCTCCGAGCACTATTTTTAGATATTTTTAATTTAAATCAGTAAACGAAATCTCTTTCGCTTCCCGGAAAATGACGGCAAGGTAATCAATCACTTGCAAAGTTTGATGAGGTTTTACAGCTTTGTCATGCGACTGCTTTGACGAGGAAGTTGTCATCAGGATTAACTTTTATCAGTGATCCGTTAAAGTCTAGCGGAAGCGAAATCTGAATATTAGATTATGCTAAAGCTAATATATGAAATTTAAATATTAATCGCGGCATCTGATTTTAGATTCTGTTAATGCGATAACTTCATGTTTCCGCTTTTGTTTTTGAGACACCAGTCGAGTATTCATGGTTGTCTTAAGGATCTGCATATATACGAGCCTTAGGGCTTAAAATACGCTTCATAAGTTTGCGCTAAGTTTTAATTTATTTTGTGAGTATGGGATACGGGAATCTGCTAGGCGTATTTATGTCACACTTATTGCCTACGTTCCTCGTGCTTTTAAATGCAACTTTAAGTTGTGAATAGGAGTAAAGCAACGGAAAAGGTTTGCCACAGCAGATGTTGAGGTCTGGAACGGTAGTTAGGAATCGAAAATTAGTTGGTTAACTTGGGACTACGAGTGGGTAGTAAGTTTTGCCATCCCTTCATAGATTGTGCTGCTTGATCCACCCCCCTTGATTTGGGCTGAAAATATGTCGTGGCTTTGTTAATGGTCTCTAGAGTTAATCTTTCTGTGTGCAGCAGATAAAATGAGGTCCGTTGGGACTCAACTTTTCACCAAGTAGTCTAACTTTGATCAAATTTCAAAGTTTAATCCAAGCATGAGCAATCCATATTTCTATTATTCCTACGGTAATGCAGTCCTGCGATCAGTGGCTGTTTCTAAGCCTGAGCTTCACAAACCGCCAGCTATACACTGGCTTATCTATTATGTTGAAAAGCAAAAAGTAAACCGAAAATTAAAAGAAATACAAATTATCCTTAAAAGGATGAATAATTCTTCTTCTCCTAGAGTGTAGAGTGTTAATTACTTTACCACTAGTTGGGGGCATTCAGCATTGTGTCCAGAGGGATTCTGCTCTTTCTATTTGCAGAGAAATTGTTGCAAGAAGCATTTCACGAATTCGTGTGTTATGCAAATATTTTTATATAATTGAAAGAGAACTACTTTTCGTAGCTTTCGTAATGACCGCAACTTTCGGAGGGGTTTCCAAGTTAATGAACCGAGCATGTCTAGCATGTTCAGCACATAATTGTGTAAGAGTTTCATACTTTCATTCTGTTATGTACTTTTGCTAAGACGAAGCCTTGATTTGGTTTCGTGTCTCAAATTAGCGGAACCACAGGTAAGAATGCGGTTTTAAGTGGTTCCAGCTCGTTAGGAGCCCATTAGTGAGAAACTTATTAGTCAGATAAAAACGAAAAGTCATTAGTCAAAGTCTTAGTTTGTTTTATTTTTATTTTCAGTTTAATTTAATGTCTAAATTCGGTAATAGTACGGCACGCGTACACCTAACATTGGTTTGTCTGTGAACGACTACACTATGTACCCCTCAAGTAGGAAATGCGCACATCAAATACATTTTAATTTTTCTGTACGTTGGGTATGATACGCATTACCATAAATTCTGATATTATATTTCTCAGGTTATGGATTCATTAAATGACCATGTGTTCAAGCTGGGATATGTTTGCGTCGCAGCTGTGGTTTCCTTGTTTGGAACGATGGGAAATCTGATTGTAAGCAAAGAATTCAGTTGTTCACTCAGCTAATACTGTAGTGAGCTAGCTAAATCAGTATACTTTATAGCACACCTTGCTGGACATTCAATGATTTATACGCACGCGTCGTGGGAAGCTGCGAGTGTGGGGCACGAGTGTGCGAAACGCACGAATGCCACGTACGAGAGCTTCACACACGACGTAGGCAGTAGAAATTAGTGAGCAAAGCGAAGGTGTATTGTAAATTGCTTATACAACGACTCAATCTATCCTTAATTGATGAAATCTTACACATTTGGTTTGCAACTGACAGATAAGCCTCGACAAATTTCTGTTTTACATTGCAATAATATCATCGTTTACCAAGGCTGTTTTGACTATAATGCAAATTTAATTATCTGTCTAAAATTGTATTGCACTTAGTTGATCACATGTCAGCTTTTGATTTGATTGACTGGAACTATATTATAGAATGTTTGAAAAATATATGGTTTTGGAAAAAATTTCGTAAAATGGATAAATATTCTGTACTAAAAGAGCTTTATAAAATCTTGTTTGCAGGTAAAATGTTTCATTTCCACTTCTTTCCTTCCATCGAAGGGCATTAGGCAAGGCTTGTCTGCTTTATTATAAGTATTGTTGCTGAAACTGTAGCAAGTTTTATTTATAAACGATGCATCGGTGAATGGGATCAAAACTAATTGAACACAAAAGCCGATGATACAAATTTCTTTTTAAAAAGTTTAGATCAGTGCAGCAAATTTTTGATTTGTATGGGAGCATTAAATTCGCGAGCGGTTCTGTGCTAAAAGAACAAAAATCAAATATTTTATTAATTGGCACAGCAAGATTTCTGGACGTCCCAGCCTGATTCCGAAATTATGAAGTAGATCAAGTCAAATGTTTTGGAACTTTCTTTACTTCTGATGGAGTGGATCCATTAAGGAGTTGGTTGAAAGCTGAAGCCGCAATTGAAGGTTCAGACGAAAAGGCCACATTATTCCTATTTCGGAAAAATCAAGTTTGTAAACACGTACTTTACGATTCAAATTTTATATCCTTTAGATTTTCTGCCAGTGCCTGAAAACTTAAAGAAGAACTTCGAAAACTGTTTGGATAGAATTCTGTGGCTCCCATCAAAAGCGAATTTAGTCAAAAATAACATACTAGTTTTACCCAAAAAATTCAATGAAATTAGGTATCCTGAGTTGCTTTCCTGGAAAAGCTAAGCGCTTAAATATTTTCTTTAGAAGAATGTCATCAGATGAAGACAAAAAGTGGCTCTTCATATTTGATTTCTACTATAGTAAGGTTGAAGAGACCAGCAAATTTCGATTAAAACGAATTGAAATACCATCCTTTTATAAAGAAATAAGAAAGGTCGTTCTATTTAGATACTGAAACGAATTTTGTAAATGATACAGTGGAAATTTTTAGCTAGGCCTTCCTTTTATGTTCAATAAAATTACGTGACGTTTGCAACTTACTGATTCTTGAAAAACATAGCAGGGCAACACACGCAATTAAAGCTTACTGGTTCACAAATATGCAAATTAATGCTAAAATAATCAATAAATGTTGGCCAAGCAAAACAAAGTCTGTAGATGGATATACTAGATCACTGTGCTATGCAATAGTCTACAAAGCACTTTTGACCCGATCTAGAGAACGCAATTTCAAGTTTAATAAGTTGGAATTTGGAAAACTTGTATGCACTGCTTTGATACAGAAATTCGAGAAGATATACCCCATGTTTTGATCTGGTTAATAGTTGGTTATGCTTGGAAAAAGAGTAATTTGGGATTGGGCGTGAGAAATATGAGGATTAGATGAACTACTTGATCTTAAAAGATATTTCAAAATACTTAATAATAAAGCGAGCTTTGATGATTTCGACAACAAATAAAACATGAGAACTTTTCTACGGTATAGCAGTTATTTCCCGTTGTAATGCATACGTTTGGCTTTGATGTCTATTCTATAGAAAAGAAAATGCCAGTGAACATGATTACCATCTCATTCTTGTTGCTTGTTAAATCCCTTTTGTCTAGGCTTTTGTGCCAGCTGTTCACGGAGATGGAAAGGACTGCAGAAAAATGTTTCTGTTCCTAATGCCCTTGATAGCGATATCGAACATGCAGACCTTACAATCTCTGAAACAGAAAATGTTTTTTCCAAAATGCCCAATACTTTTCTCGTCTTGTATTTTATTAAATGCTGACAAAAGACAACAACATGTCACCTGAAAAAACAGTCTGGGCGGCTTGATTTTTTGGTATTAATATTCATCATACAACTCTTCTGCACTTTTAATATAACTGTGCAAATCAAATAATGATAATACACAGTGAAGCGTGCGTATAACTGGCATGCTGGGAGGCCGGCCCCTTATTTACGTTGCTGCAGCATACAGTTGCCTGCATGCATCAGCAGTGTGTACTCCAATCTAAAGAGCTCTTCTGTAAACCAAAAATAGCTCCCAGCCACGACCTCTCTTTAAAATCAAAATTTATCGGTACTTATGAGTAATGTTTCATTAATTAAGGATAATTGAATTGTTGTATAAGTGCTCTACAACACACCATGTGGTGCAGTCACTTGTTTCTACTGCGTACGTAGTATGGGAAGCCTGGCACTTGGAGCTTCCCACAAGGCGCAAGTGCCATGAAGTATACTTATATTAATCTATATTATGTTGCATTAATTCACTGTGGCCATTTCATGCCAAAAATTTAACAAATTTTGCATATTCGGACATTTTCTATGGTTTTCTTAATTGTTTTAATTTCGATCTATTTGATTTGTATTCTGCCTCACAAAAAGGAAATGTGTTATTGAGATAACATTGTGCTACTGATAAAAGCGTTGTTTTACGAAATGATACCAAATATGTAGTAAATATTCCCTCTTTACTGCAGCACTCTAATATTCAAAAATTTTAACTGAGGGAGAAACATGTCGAGATAAACCACGATGTGTGGAATAGTCTTAGCAATCGTGCGGCATTAATGCAAGGACTTCTATTACGAATTCTTCAAATTGCTCCAGTATTAAAGGCATTGGAAAAGTGCATAAATATCATCAATGTGGATATATTTGCAAAACAGAATCACCCAAATATTTTAACTTAGCATGATCCCGAGTTTAAGAAAGAAAAATAACGGATGAATTATAATTTAACCATTTGCGTCAAGTGTTAAGTTTGCCTACAAGACAGGTTTTTCGAAGCCCGTGTAAAGAATGTTGCCAACGGCATTGCCGAAAATTTTGAACTTAACATTTATTTTTGTTTTATTTACTTTATTTTTGCTGGTATGGGGAAAGGACACGTCTATGGTTTGTTTGCTTGCTTTGAAATTTCATTTCAATTGCTTTGAAACAGCCGTTCCTTTTATGTTTTTACCTTTATTAGCAATGGAAAGTCAGAATGTTACGTGATTTATGAGGAAAATATATGCTGTGGAAGGTAATATCCCATGTAGTGAGTGAGTGTTACGTGTTAAGAACTTCCAGTAAGCGGGGTAAATATTTGTCGATCTTTTCTGAAACCCAATCTCAACACTACTTAGAAGTTGGTCTCTATTTCAGATGATTTGCGCCTTGGTCTTTCTGCAAGAAAATAAAGTTCCACGAAATGCATTTCTCGTCAGCTTAGCATTAGCTGATTTTATTGTGTCATCCGTAACCATTCCAAATAGCATAACAGGTAAGGCTTTATTTCGCACTAAGCGTTACGCTAGATTTACTATTGTGAAAGTGAAAGAATTGAAGAAGATTGTCCTGAACAGGGATCAAACCTCCAAGCTTCTGATCTGTATCTGTAGTAGCGCACGCTATCAGTTAACTACAGCCACAATAGCAACACTTCTTGTTACGCTGACTTCCTTCCACCTTTCTAAGTTTTGCTGATATTTCACAACTCACTCATAAGCAGATTTATTATTTTATCTTGACTATTATGAGGTAGATATATTAATTAACTAGTTGCTCACGGAATGCTGAACTTGAACATGGCAGCTCCAACAATTTCTACTCTAAGATAACCAAACCTATTAAAAATTGCAGTTGGCGTTGCGTAGCTGTGGGCTTACCGTTGTTGTAAAAATAGTAAAATATTACGGTACACAATCCTTTCACACTAATAATATAATCTATTCTACGAAACGTTTGTGACTCTAGCATCTTCACCTGTAGAGGGTTTACAAATAGAAGTATTTGTCAGAGCTTAAACCATACTGTTATGAATTTTTGCTTTGAGCACAGCAAAAGCTGAAATTGTCTTCGGCTGAGCTATTTAGGACACGGTAATGGATAGATCCTATTATATAGTAATGTTCAAATCGTATAACAATAACGATAATCCTCTCAGAAGTGCAACCTTTCATGAACCAATTGAAGTATAGGTAACTGTACATTTCATTTAATTTAAACATGTAACATCGAATACATTCTAGAGTTGTCGTAGTGCAAGAAAGATTCTAAAAGTATGTCTTTCATTTAGGCGCCGTATTGGGAAAACGCCATTTCAAGGATCACTCCAAAACATGTGCTCTCATGGCAACTTTGTGCGGCCCTGCGTGTTTGTCCTCTATTTTCAGCATGTGCTGGATTTCAGTTAGCAGGTCAACATTTGCTACGTGCAGAAATAAGATTGTGCACACTGACTGAGATTTGAAATAGTTCGCAGTTGGCATTGATTAGTCTTTTAAAATTAACTACCCATTCCTTGTAAGGGTTCTAGAGCATAAACCAATTGGTCAGCTGCTGGCAAAATATCGATTTCAAGATATGACACCAATCATATGCTTTAAACTAATTGCAGCTTATAATTAAACGCTAGTCGTTATTACGGTACTACTGGTCATTGACTCAGTCAGTAGTGTAATTTGATTTTAGATACTACTACATTTGTGACTTTCCCAACTATAATCGTCATTTTACAAATGGTAAAATTTCTATCTACATCGCGTCAATTTGGATTTTGTCTTTTATGATACAGTTGCCAAATCATTTGGGTTGGGGAGACGTCAAATTTAGCGACAGCTGGTACTTCTGCACGGTGGACACAGATACGCCAAGCTACGGGATGTTTTTTGGTGGTTGGATCAATGTTGCTGTCATTATAACGTTTATTTATTATTGGAAAATGTTTAAAAGGCTTAGAGCAAGTTCCGTTTCAAAACATGCAGCGTCAAGATACAATCTTTCTGCTGACGATGAGAGATTGTTAAGTGATGGAAAGTTAATTCGAACGTCCTTTAAGGTGTTCCTGACCTTTGTGGTAGGGTGGGTACCCGTTGCAGTTTTATCTTTGTTAGGGTTGGGGCGATCTATTCCGGTTCAGGTATACATGGCAGCGGTACTGCTGTCGCATAGCAACAGCTCTGTTAATGTTTTGGTATATTTTGTTGATAACAAAAAATTTCGAGGTCAATTTAAACTGATTATTCGTAAAATTTGTTGCAATAAAAACACTTCAGCTGCAGTGCGCAGTATTACCGTCCAGAATAATAGTAATTGCGTACAGTCGTCAACCAAAAATAATTGTGTTGGAGAAATAAACTAAGATTGGTTCGTTGAGCGACAGAAACAGCTATGTTCTGTTAAACTGACCAGTGCATACGAAATTTTCAAGGAAATAATTTATTCACATATTTACAATATGCGAAACGGTTTCTGACGAGCACACTCATATTAGCATATCCTCATTATATCTGCTGTAGTGGGTAAATAGCAGAGCAAAATTATGCAGTGGCCAACAATTAATTGACTTTTGATTTAGAACAAGGCCAAATTTAATAAAGCATAAACGCTATATAGACAAACGAAAAGACCTTTGCTCAAATGTCTTCCAGGGACCTGGTCAATGTTATGGTAACAGAGATTTTAGTTAAGTGCAGTAATTATGTTGGTTAATTGCTGTGTTTTTCAAATGCCAAACATATAGCATTTTATACTGACAAAATAGCAAATGTCAAATCCATGCAATTTAATGCACGAGCAGTAGGTTCCTTAACACAAAACACAACTATAATCAGTTTGATCAAGTCTCAAGAGCTCATTACATGATAATGCACAAGTTCAGGTCCCTGCCAACGTCCGTGGTCAAACTCGATTTGATCAAACTTCAGCCTAGATACTTGTGTCAAGTGCATTCCAAGCATTTGATTTGGCAAATTCCTTTCGACGTATTGGTGTAATAACTCACAATTGGACAACGCACAAAAGAACATCTTTTATAAGTTTCGAAAAAATCCATGATTGTCAGTCAATCTGTAATCTTATTGTCACAATTGGTATTTGAGTTTTTATCTTTCGAGTAGCCAGTGACGTTTTACAAACTGTCTGCATATTCCATACTTTACATTAATATTGTTTAATTTGCTGTTTCCGTTGTTTTACATAAAACTGTACTTCGCGTTATTACATAAAATAGTACATAAAACTGTACTTCGCGCATTAATACATTGATTGACGGTATGTTGTACGTTTCTGAATGTGTTCTACTGCGATTTGTTGTCTTACCAAATGTACGTTTTTACTACCCCATTTTTGTCGGTAATGTAATGTTGCACTTTGTCAAGATTGTCAAGTAAACCTAGGTTAGATTAGAGGTTTTGACTTTAACACGTTGACCGCCGTGTGACCCATAGTGGGGTCACACAAAATTATTACATGTGGATCATGTAACCCATGGTGGGTCACGGCATTGTTCTGACTTCAATTGAAGTTCAAAGCACTAGCGAAGCTGTTATTACAATCAAATATGCATGCTGACCTGTCAGTAAAGTTTTCAGTGGGACATAAAGGACCGAAAAATGCTAATATCCACAGATTTATATATTTCAGTGTTGTGAGCAAGTTAGACAAAATGTTTATATATTAAGTGTTTGTTTTGCATAACAATAACCAATAAACATAAATACACAATCTAAACCATAATATATTTGAAAATTTGAAAATAAGCATGAACCAGTTTAGGTCGTCAACTAAAGACAGCATAATTATTACCGGGGTATTAGGACCTCGGATTTTTGTTGTCTACAATATCAGGGAATCTGTTTGACCTCCTGCCATAAGTATAAAACGGTTTTTGCAAGCATTTTGTTTCGACCTACATGTTAGGGTACATAAGCTCTAATACAGGCAGTCAATGTGTTAACAATATCAAAACTAACTAGAATAGAAGATTGCAAGACCAGAATAACAAAACCACAACTGTACAATCGACTGTTCATGAAGTTGGCACCAGTTTTATTAACGTCAAAATTAGAAATGGTTGAAATAATTAGACATTAGGTTAGTCAAAACAGAGCACGAATGTTTGCGTGCATTTTCGTAACTAACCAAGCTTGCGATGAAGTGCTGGAGTGCTAAGTTATATATGGTATATTGTCTCCTCCGTCCTCCAAATCACTGTAGAACAGTAGTTACATAAAGTTGACTATAGTACGACCAAAAAATGTGTGTACAAACTTTGACCGTTTGTAACAGATTAACCTTTGGAGTAAACCCCAACAATGTATATATTTTTAGAATCCTCAGGAACTCGAGATTTCGAAAATCCAAAAAATTCCGGAATCCCGGGTTTCATTCACGGAAAAACTAAAATTTTTAGTTTTTCGCCAAATTTTTATCGCAATCAAAATTTTGTTTTTACGATCGGATAGTGCTGGTCCCGCTGCATATTTTTGCTCTTAGAAGGTTTTCACGAAAATGCACCCAGTTTCCGGAATTCCGGGTTTCAAAATTTCCGGATTTTAGAAATTTTCTCCAATACCCACAAGACGGGTATCATTCGAAAGCTCTTATCGAGCTGAACAACTTTTGTAATAGAATGAACTCTTGAAAATGCACACATTTCCCGGAATTCGAGAAAACAGGATTTTCCGGGATTTTCCGGATTTTAAAAATTTTCCCCAATACCCCACAATATGGGTATCATTCGAAAGCTCTTGATGAGCTGAACAAATCTTGTAATAGAAGCAACTCGCAGAAATGAGTCCAGTTCTCGGAATTCGCTAAAACCTTCTAAGCTAGAGTGAAATCCGGAATTCGTGAATTTCGGGAATTTGGTGCATTTTCAGCCATTGGTACTATTTCATCGAGAGCTTTCAAATGATACCCATATTGTGGGGTATTGGAGAAAATTTTTAAAATCCGGAAAATCCTGTTTTCTCGAATGTCGGGAAATGTGTGCATTTTCAAGAGTTCATTCTATTACAAAAGTTGTTCAGCTCGATAAGAGGTTTCGAATGATACCGTCTTGTGGGTATTGGAGAAAATTTTTAAAATCCGGAAATTTTGAAACCCGGAATTCCGGAAACTGGGTGCATTTTCGTGAAAACCTTGTAAGAGCAAAAATATGCAGCGGGACCAGCACTATCCGATCGTAAAACAAAATTTTGATTGCGATAAAAATTTGGCGAAAAGCTAAAAATTTTAGTTCTTCCGTGAATGAAACCCGGGATTCCGGAACTTTTTGGATTTTCGAAATCTCGAGTTCCTGAGGATTCTAAAAATATATACATTGTTGGGGTTTACTCCAAAGGTTAATCTGTTACAAACGGTCAAAGTTTGTACACACATTTTTTCGTCGTACTATAGATCATTAAAATTCCCTCATTTCAAGCTTTTAAATGATGTATCATTTGTTGTGTAAATGCTTCAAGTGAGCAAGTTAAAGATTAACACCATCTTAATCAGACTGATAACGATAATTACAAACAGAAAATTCTAAGTCATAAATCAACCTTTTAGCCAGAAAAACCGCAGGTTAGGTAACGGATTAAAGAAATGCCCCAATTGTTCAGAGTAAACAGTCCTGACTTAAAGCCTTGGAAGTTAAATTGCTGCAGTCATTTCATTTGTGACTTAAGGGGGGGTCGCTTTGAGTCAAAATCGATAGTCACGGATTTCGCTCATTTTCACACAAAATATAGGTACATATGTTCTCAAAAACAAGACAAAACATTAGCGTTCGAAATCACACTGTGGCAGAGATATTCAGCTATAAAGTTGGAAAACCTGAAAATCACTGTGATTTGCCCTCCAAGGTCATGCTGAGACAGAACGTCAGTGAAATTTGGGTCAACTAACATGGCAAATTAATTCTGTGGGTTGGCTAATATTTTAATACTAAAACGACTCCGGGATATCCCGCCAGTCGTCCACAGTACATTTTTCAATTGTGAACTGACCCTTTTTAGCTAACTGTGCCATCAAACTTTAACTTGCCGTAACTTTCAGATACTACATTTCAGACACATTGTTCCATTAGAAAAGTTGTTCAGCTCATCAGTAGCTATCGAATGATACCCAAGTTGTCTATATTTTGGAAATTTCAAAAATTGACTTTTGTGACCTATAAGAGATCAAAGGAGCCTACACGACAGAAAAGTTCTGCCTTGAAGCATTTGCCTTTAGCATAATGTCCGGCAGGCACTGAGAGTTTTATGTGTCAATTTTGGTGACTTTTGAGTGGGCAACGAGTGAGAACTTATTAAAAGATCGTGAAAATTGTGTAAAATGATGATTTTTGGCAAAATTAACAGATTTTGTGGCAAGTTTTTTGAGAGCACTACAAATGGTAGAATTTTGCAACTACTGTCATAAGAATTCTGAGTGTACGTAGAGTGCAATTATCAAGCGATTTCTGCAGCTTTTGCCAGTCGTGCAGGAGAGGCGAAAATATTTTGCTGGTCCTGTTTTTCGTAGGACAATAAGCACCAATTTTCCAAAATTTTGGCTTTGAAAAATCGCCAAAAATCCGACACTCAACAGAATTGTTCCAGAAGGGTTATTTGCACTCTCCGATATGTACTTAACATGTACAACACAGTTGAGGCGTTGTATCTTTCATACAGAGAAAATTTTTTCTGCCACAAACTTTTTAACCTAACTTTTTCATTTTCCTATGTTTAACACAGGTCACCTTTTAAGGGCTCTATAGAACGATTGAAGCAATATTACACAAAACGTACCTGTCTTGTTTTGAGGACCCATTGGGACTACAAAATATGTGAAAATGAGCAAAATCGGAGATGGTCGAAAATCGGCCAAAAAGCGACCCCCCCCCCTTAATAGACTCAAAATCGAGTAGGCGATTTGTATCAAAGCATCAAATTGGTTACTGCAGATTTACATTATATTAATTTAAGCAGACGAAACATCAGTTTTTTGTTTACGAAATTGTGGTCTTTTAGTTGTTTAAATATTAATGTAACTTCTACTGTGAACCGACTCAGCTTTATTCTCAAGTCTTTTCAATTAGCTGCAAGCTAACTCATCAATCATGACTTAAAAATTCTGATTTAATGTAAGATGTCGAATTCTTAGATCTTTTCTTCCCTGTTGTATTTGCTCACCCACCGGCTCAGACAGGATTGCATTAATCTTAGTATCAGGACGAGAAGGAATTTTTCCGCGCAAGGAAACAACAAATGGACATACCAACCCGGACCGCAAAGCCTTGAACTGTATCTGAGAAACAGTAACTATTTACTACCCGGTTACTAACGTTACGGTTATTAACTTCGGTTCCTGAGCGAAGCAGAAATCTGTGGCTCGACTACATGCAGGGCCCGAATTTCATACGCTTTGGTGTGTGCAGTATTCTTTCACTCTTTCGATAACGCAAGAAGCTGAAATACGGTCAACATTTTCGTTATTTCTAAAAAATAATAGACCGGAGCCAGTTCTTTGTTTACTAAACTGCAAGCATACGCCAACGTGTCTTGAAGCTTCACCTAGGCTACGCCTGGGATTAGGTGGGAAACAAGCTTGCCTCCTCCCCAGTCCGGACAAGGTACAAGCCTAGCGCCGTCGAGGACAATGGGTGAGCAAAAACGGTATATGTTAGTTTTTTCGCCGGGCTTCTTTAGCTGGTTTAGTTAGTTTTTCATGAAAACGCTGAGATGTTTCAGGGGAAATTAACATTTTGTTGAAAATTTTAAAAATCGCTGAATTTTATTAATATGTTCATAATTTGGTGCACAATTACGATTAAAGCACATTGCATAACTTTCCTCAAAAATTTGGGTTCAGGCACACGACCCCTCAAATCTTTTTTGGACAAGCCCCCAGCACCCGATCTTATGAGAATGCATGGTGGGAATTCCCCTTGGAGCCATATGATTGGCCACCCTTGTGGACTAATGAATTATAATCGCGATGCTAAGCCTAAAACGTTTGAATTTGAATTAAAAAGTGGCATTTCATTAGCATTTCATGAATTACACAGACAAACTAGGATTAGCTATTCTCTTCTCTCAGCATAACTCATGAAACACGTCACAAGTTAGCTAGTTGATGGTGGGAGTTAGTTGGTAGGTCATCTTGGGTTTATTCGTTATCATTTTAACGATTAGTTCTGGATGGTTGTCTTCATATATTTTGTGTATTGGGTTAGCATTTTTATTTTTATTTTGATAACTGAATAAACCACTGCCTATGTTACTGGATTTATTTTTTTCACATAGCAAAATCTAATTCTTATATGACCAGATAGACCATGGCAAGCAACTTTGTTTGATATTCGGGCATCTCACACCTTTGACACGAACGTGCATTTCTAATTTGTCACATCTTGAATATTGCACCAGGTTTCATAGCCGACACAGCTAGAGGGCGCTTCCCTTGGGGGGATGGTTATTTGTCAAGCTTCTCCCTTTTTTAGTGTTGGCTTTTCCCTTGAGGAGTACAGTTGCGTTCTCTCTATTCCCTCTCTATATCGCCTACACTTCTCTCGCTACTGGGTGTACCCTCCAATTGGAACTATATTGGTTCTCTAGCGGTTCTTCGTGCAATTGGTGAGTGTTTATACTACTTATAGAGTTTATACTACAATCGGAGTAGGACTTCGCTCTTTTAATAATGGTAATAAATAACACTACTTCTGGTTCTGCTATATTTCCATAATTTTTCATGCTGTTTATTAAATAATATGTCTTAGTATGTCTATATCGCTAGATCATTCTCTTGGTCATGCTGAGCTCTGGGTAGTCAACATTTTTCGGCTACGCTTCTTCGGCCCATATCTGCGATGTTGGTTCATTTTAATTCACTTGTCCCAAGGCTTCCTCGTGTAAGTCGATATAGCGGTCACAGAAACAAAGCTTGTTGATTCAATAGAAATGATGATTACGCAGATCGAAGCTGAGACTGTCTGCATAAGTTGTTTATCTTAAAACAGCGTTAACAGTGCTTTTGATGACGCTAGCATATTCTGGATTGTATCGTTCACTGGTTTTTTTGTCTCTGCGTCAATGGTACTTCTAGCATTGTAATGTCATGCTGTTTGTGGTATGGTTGCAACTAATTCTTTCCTTCAAAACATTTTTTAGATCGTCACAATTTCTTTCTGAGCTCATCTAATTTCCTTTGCTAGGCTGACGTGTTGATAAATTTTGATTGCATGTTTTCTAATCCAACGCACTCTGCTTGCAGCTTGTTTATCAGGCATTCCTTTGGGAGTAAATTATATTCGATTCCCAAAATCGAGGCCGCTTTCAGTATCAAGGTTGTTTTGTTCAGAAATAGCACGCTGAAAGACTGTATTGGAACACTTCTAAGTAAGCTGCGGGAAATTAAAATGACATACAAGGTTGTTTCCAAAATTGCAATGGTCATTCTCAGGTTTTAAAAATATAATATTTCTTTGCCTTAAATATTCAAAAGAAAAAGTTTTCGAATATACCAGAATCGCTTCTTGCTTAATTTTTGACTCTGCTCTCTCCCCTTATTATTTAAAATTGAGTATAGAAGATATATTTTGAGAGCGGTTTTATAGCTATAAAACAACCTCTGCCCGTTGCTTATTGTCACTGTCATCATAAAACGCCGAAAACATGTTAAATTTGGTTACTACCAAAACCATTTAAGGGGGTCCATTTCTTCGACTTTCTCCGATCTCGTTAATTTTCACACATTTTATTGTCCAAATGGTATATTGTAACGAGTTTTCAAAATTAAAGTAGTAATTCTTACGATTTTCCAGTAATTTCACCACAAAGTTGAGATCTCATATGTTAAACATAGGAAATTTTAAAAGTTGATATGTTTGTGCGTCAAAAAATCTCCCGACAAACGTCGATAAATCTGAACAAATTATACATTAAAATAATGTAAAACGTTAAACTGCGGTATCCAGGAATTAGAATATTAATTTAGACCTTTAAATTTTTTAATTAATTTTAAAGGATTAAAATTTGGCTTGATGCTCAACTCGTGTTAAATTTTAATCCTCCAAAAATTAATTAAAAAATTTTAAAGGCCTAAATTAAAATTATAATTCCAGCGTACTGCAGTTTAGCATTTAAGCGTTATTTTATTGTATAATTTGTCCAGATTCATCAACGTTTGGATTGATTCATTGATTCATAGATTTTTTGGCGCACCCGAAAAAATGACTACTTTTAAAATTTCCTATGTTTAATCGTGAAATCTCGTGAAAACTCGTGAAATCTCAACTTTGAGGTGAAATTACTGGACAACCGTAAGAATTAGTACTTTAGTTTTAAAACTCGTTAAAGTATACTATTAAAGTATGCATATGGTATCGTTTTCTAGACTGAGTTGTTTATAAATTTCAAACATATTTTTCTAAACCCACTGCTTGTTTATCAGGCTTCCTCTTGGGCGTAAATTAGAATACATCTCCTAACTCGAGGACGCTTTTATTATAAACGATTTTCCTGCTCAGCAGTATCACATTGAATGATTCTACAAAACAAAGGAACAAAGCTGCGGATATTTACAATAACACAGCTCCAATGTATAAGTGTAGTTTTTAGCAATACTTTTCGTGCGTTTATCTGACTACAGTTTTTCGGTTGTCACATTTCAACGAAAAGATTAAAGTTACCTGTTTTGTGATGGCCAACAAAAAAAACGAGCAAAAAACAAACCCAGGACAAGGACAAAGGGAGGAAGGACGGAGGGGAAGGAAGAAATACAAAACGAGAGAACACAGGAGGAAACACAAAGAAGCGCGACCGAATCCGAACCCATTTAATTTTAATGAAGACAGAGCGTGGTGCCGGGGGGTATGGGGGCCGCTCGAATGCTACTCAGATTATTGCAATTCAAGCAATGAAAGTAATATTACTGGACTTTACACAGTTTTTATAAAGCATAAGTTCAAATGTTTTTCGTACTATATAATCAGTCTCAGGGCTACAAAAAGCAATTATTACTTGAAGGCAACAAGTTCAACGTTTTTGTGTGGTTGGCTAAAGTAAACCATCAGTTTGTATAACCCAAAAAATGTAGGTGCGACCATCATCAAAGAGAACAACTGGCAGACTGACATGTTCGCCCTTAAAGAGAATTCAAAACTGATTATTATTCTAGAAAAGTGAGTTTTTTAGCATCTTTGGGGGTGGAGTGACAATCTGGTGCTTTGGGGGACGCTTGATCAGCTTTCATACGTGGTATTCTTACGGGATTGGGGTTCAGAAATTGCCAAAGCAATTCTGTTTCCAGTAAGAGGTAAAGTCTTAACCAACACAGGAATAATCGCATTTTTATCACAACTTCATTTGGAAAAGTAAACTTTATTTTTTTGTCTTTTTAATTAATGCCATTAGTGCAACAAAGAGGAGGTCAAATTGGGCGTTATTTTTTCCGGGCACGCCTTTTGAATTGATCATATGAAATTTCTTTTGATTTGTATCACAACTTTCTGACAGAACAAAAGAACACTTGCATATTGGCGGTGTTCTATATTCGGTTTCTTTAAAATTTTCTAATGAAACTCCATAAAATTGTAAAAAATAAATTAAAGACTTGGTATGGTGGTTCTTCGGTATTCATGATTGCACACAGCCTTGATCTGAATTCCCACGATTTTTCTCCTTGGTACTATGTTGAATACCAGAAGTCACAAATTTAATTGTCAGTGACTAGAACAAACTTGAATGTTATAAAACAATTTTGCGCAATTTATAGTGGTCCTTATGAAGTTCTGTAGAATCGGATATTAATAATGAAACTGAAAATTTAGCGGTTTTCAAAACACAGCTAGGACAAGGAAATATAAATAATATTACTACTATTTTAGTTATAAAATAAATAAAATAATTCGTGCGATGAACAAATTCCATACATTATATTTTCCCACTTTAAGTGGGTTAAATTGCATTTGGCTAATATTTTTCACCCATGAATCTGTGTCAATTTTAGCCAATCATTTATTTTTTCATTTTTCAAAACTTCCAGCCGTAAACTTTCAAGAATTCCAGAGAAAAATAAAAATTTTCAGACTTGGCAGAAACATACTCAGCAGGTTGCTTATGTATCAAGTTTACGGATGCAAAACGTTAGTTAAACACCATTTCCTTCTGGTCGGCCACAGTAAAGCCAAAGTAATTGATTTGGCTCAAAATCGATGATTTTTTAAACATTGAACGGCCATATCTCTGAACTGAGTCTGAAACCGGGTATGCTAAGGTAGAATAAGTTTTTACCCAGGTAAAATTGGTCTAGTTGATTGGACTAAATGGTGGTTCAGAATGTTAACTAAAATCTTTTCCTTTTATGATGATGCCAGCTGTTGCTACTTTCATTTTAAAATCAAACGTTGATAATTTTGGTTATTCCTGAATACAAGCTCTGACACCGACAAATATGACAGTCGTCTAATCTAGTTTTTATCACTTCATTCTATGCTAGAATGTACTGATTATCAAAAGAGACCAGAACAGGAATTGAACCAGTATAGCTTGGTTTAACTAAAGCTACTTACCAGCTATGCTATTCGGAATGGCTATAGACGACACCAAGAAGTCAGCTACTGCTAAGCTGACGAGAAAAGCATTTCGCGGAACTTTATTCTCATGCAGAAATACAAAAGCGGATATCATCTAAACATGCATAGAAATATAAAGTTTAAATCGACGCCATACTATATAAAGAGTTTTCCTTTTTGTAATCCAAGTTTTAATCCGCAACCGAACAATAGCGATTTTTAGTCATTATCGTTTTGATTTACAAACAGTCTTATCACCACAGTAGAGTGCTAAAATTGAAAATGAGAATACACGGTAAGGTGGCAAATACTTCGGAAGAAAGTAGCCAAATCATCACCAGCCAAACCAACCTTATTAACATATTAATGAGAGCAAATCGCGCTAACATTTCCCAACCTCTCAGAGAGAACACTGACTTTACGTACTATCAGATTTCCCGCTGTTCCGAAGACTGCTACAACAGCGGCAACGGACACATATCCTACTTTGAACACAGTGTCGCTCAAAAAATCCATTCCTAAAACAATACTAACCAATTTATATTTAAATATTAGCATTGTTTGTGGACTGTGACCAATTTTAGATTCTACTGTATTTCATGAATTTTAATAAATTGTAACTTCAATAAATACAAAACGAACATTAAATGCAAATCATATCACATGCTTCATGTCAAATATTTATCCACTGAACTTGCTGTGAACACCAAACTTGCATATCTACAGTTTTAATAGTTTCACAGATGACCACCATATTTTTACATTCTGTAAACTCATACTATGTGCGCACCGTTATAACAGTATTTTCAGCATGTCTGCTCCTTTGTGAAAAAGTGAGCAGGTTGTCAAAAATCAGATGGTGAAGGGTCCGATCAGCAAAAAGTTTGCCTTTCGGAACTGTCGCTCCTCCATCATCGCCTACATCGTCGCCAGACTGGTGCCTCACAGCCAACTTCTGATGGAATGGTCTAATCTGGCCGATAATCAGAACTGTTCGGTAATTTTCTTGGAACCGGGCGAATATCTGATGTCGACGGGGTGTTCCTTGCAACGTCTCGTCCGGAAACCAACTCAGGACCTTACTGGGTGTAACCTCTATGGGGACGATGCGACGTTTGACCTCAAACTTGCCCAGAATGTTGCCCGACCACTTCCCTCGTCTGTCATCAAATGTCCTGTGGTTTTTGTGGGTGACTCTACGGCGCTTCGCTTCCGGAACGTCGCTCCACTGCAGATGGGATTTGTGGCGCGAAGCGGTGCACTGGTGGAAGAAGTTCTCCTGTATTTGCTGGACGATCTGATTCCTCCATCTGTCACTGTGTCGTCATTTTTGCAGGAATTAATAACATCCGCAAAGGCCACACTCCTAAGAGTGTGACCCTGGCTTTTCGGGACCGCATTGGCGTCGCCCTGAGGCGCTTCGCGCTGGCCGCGTCATCATCAATACGCTAGTTCCTCGCGAAAATGCCACCGAGATGTCAGATATCGATCAGGTCAATTCGGATCTTACCACACAGGCTGCCCTAAAGGAATTCCATCAGTGCACCTACCCGACCCGGATCCGTCGTCTCCATGCCAAACAGCGCGTGCTGTATTTCCCGGACAATCTTCACCCTAACCCTTTGGTCCTGGCTGAATGGCTTCAGGAACTGACGAACAGGAACTGGAACCACCTCACCACCTGAACTGACTATCGATAGCTCCAGACTATTTGACTACTTACTTGATTTATCCTCATTTTTACTTATTTTAATCTCATCTTATTCTCATTTAATCATCATTTATTCAAACATTTTTCTTGCCTTATTGGACTTATTTACTTAATTTTTTATAAAGGTTTGTTAATGTTCTACATCCTGAGATGATACTTCATGTTTGACGGCCTGAGCCAATATTTGTTATTTTTGCTGTACCGTATCACCGCCTGAGTGATCTGGGTCTTTTGTGTTTTTCGTCAGGAGACGATTCCCTCTTCCGAAGGGGGGAGGTATGTGAGGCACTGCAGTTGTGTTGATTTTTATCTGTAACGCTTCTTACATTGTTTTGCTTCAAACTCTTGTCAATTTCGTTTTGGCTGGGTGTTTTAACTGCTGTTGGTTATTCAGACATTGTTTTGACTGCTTCTTGTTGCCTATTTTTGCACTTTAATTCTCAGAATTACTCTTAAACTGAACTTGTGATAAATGCCAGTATTCTGTGTTGGTTAAGACTATACCTCTTGCTAGAAACAGAATTGCTTTGGCAATTTCTGGTATTGAAGCTTCAAGCGTAAAGCACCGGTTTTGCTAAAAGACTCACTTTTCTAGTTAGTCAGTTTTGTTCTCTTTAGGCAGTCAGTCTGCCAGTTGTTCTCTTTGATGATGGTCGCAACCTTCAAACTGAGTTTACTTTAGGTTGATCTTGTTGCCTTCATGTGATAGCTTATGTAGCCCTGAGGCTGATTAGCGAGCATTTGAACTTATGATAAAAGAAGTCCATTATTACTTTAATTGCTTGAATTGCAATAATCTGAGTAAACGCTCTGTCTTTATTAAATTAAATGGGTTCGGATTCGTTCGCGTTGGCCATCACAAAACAGGTAACTTTAATCTTTTCGTTGAAATGTGACAACCGAAAAACTGTGTAGAAAACCCGAAAAGTAGGCTTATGGAGCTGTGTTATTGTAAATATCCGCAGCTTTGTTCCTTTGTTTTGTAGAATCATTCAATGTGTTACTGCTGAGCACGAAAATCGTTTATAATAAAAGCGTCCTCGAGTTAGGAGATGTATTCTAATTTACGCCCAAGAGGGAAGCCTGATAAACAAGCAGTGGGTTTAGAAAAATATGTTTGAAATTTATAAACAACTCAGTCTAGAAAACGATACCATATGCATACTTTAATAGTATACTTTAACGAGTTTTAAAACTAAAGTACTAATTCTTACGGTTGTCCAGTAATTTCACCTCAAAGTTGAGATTTCACGAGTTTTCACGAGATTTCACGATTAAACATAGGAAATTTTAAAAGTAGTCATTTTTTCGGGTGCGCCAAAAAATCTATGAATCAATGAATCAATCCAAACGTTGATGAATCTGGACAAATTATACAATAAAATAACGCTTAAATGCTAAACTGCAGTACGCTGGAATTATAATTTTAATTTAGGCTTTTAAAAGTTTGTATTTAATTTTTGGAGGATTAAAATTTAACACGAGTTTAGCATCAATCCAAATTTTAATCCTTTAAAATTAATAGAAAGTTTAAAGGACTAAATTAATATTCTAATTCCAGGATGCCGCAGTTTAGCATTTGTTATCGCTATTTGGACGTATGATTTGTTCAGATTTATCGACATATGTCGGGAGATTTTTTTGGCGCACAAAAAAGGTAAACTTTTAAAATTTCCTATGTTTAAAACATGAAATCTCAACTTTGAGGTGAAATTACTGGACAACCGTAAGAAATAGCACTTTAATTTTGAAAACTCGTTAAAATATAAAATTTGGACAATAAAATGTGTGAAAATTAGCGAGATCAGAGAAAGTCGAAGAAATGGACTTGGTAAACCCTCTAAATGGTTTTGGTAGTAACCAACTTTAACATGTTTTCGCCGTTTCATGATGGTAGTGACAGTAAGTAACGGGCAGAGGTTGTTTTAATAGATATGAAGCCGCTCTCACTACACTACATTCAATTTCAAATGATAAGGGGAGGGAGCAGAGTTGGATCCGGGACTAAAATTAAGCAAGAAGCGATTCTTGTATTTTCGAAAATTTTTTCTTTTGAATATTTAAGGCAAAGAAATATTATCTTTTCAAAACCTGAGAATAACCTTTGCAATTTTGGAAACAACCTTGTATGTCATTTTAATTTGCCGCAGCTTACTTAGAAGTGTTCCAATACAGTCTTTCAGCGTGCTACTTCTGAACAAAACAACCTTGATACTGAAAGCGGCCTCGATTTTGGGAGAATCGAATATAATTTACTCCAAAAGAATGCCTGATAAACAAGCTGCAAGCAGAGTGCGTTGGATTAGAAAACATGCAATCAAAATTTATCAACACGTCAGCCTAGCAAAGGAAATTAGATAAGCTCAGAAAGAAATTGTGACGATCTAAAAAATGTTTTGAAGGAAAGACTTAGTTGCAACCATACCACAAACAGCATGACATTACAATGCTAGATGTACCATTGACGCAGAGACAACAAACCAGTGAACGATACATTCTAGAATATGCTAACGTCATCAAGAGCACTGTTAACTCTGTTTTTTAAGATAAACAACTTATGCAGACAGTCTCAGCTTCGATCTGCGTAATCATCATTTCTATTGAATCAATAAGCTTTGTTTCTGTGACCGTTATATCGACTTACACGAGGAAGCCTTGGGACAAGTGAATTAAAATGAACCAACATCGCAGATACCGACCGAAGAAGCGTCGCCGAAAAATGTTGACTACCCAGAGCTCAGCATGACCAAGAGAATGATCTAGCGAAATAGTCATACTAAGAAATATTATTTATTAAACGGCATGAAGAATTATGGAAATATAGCAGAATCAGAAGTAGTGTTAATTATTTCCATAATTAAAAAAGCGAAGTCCTACTCCGATTGTAGTATAAACTAAACACTCACCAATTGCGCGAAGAACCGGTAGAGAACCAATATAATTCCAATTGGAGGGTACACCCAGTGGAGAGAGAAGTGTAGGCGATATATAGAGAGAATAGAGAGAACGCAACCGTACACCCCAATGGAAAAACCAACACTAAAAAAGGGAGAAGCTTGACAAATAACCATCCCCAAGAGAAGCGCCCTCTAGCTGTGTCGGCTATGAAACCTGGTGCAATATTCACGATATGACAGAAATTAGAAATGCACGTTCGTGTCAAAGGTGTGAGATGCCCGAATATCAAATAAAGTTGCTTGCCATGGTCTATTTGGTCATATAAGAATTAGATTTTGTTAGGTGAAAAAATGAATCCAGTAACATAGGCACTGGTTTATTCAGTTATCAAAATAAAAATGACATTCCCAAAATGCTATCCCAATACACAAAATATATGAAGACAACCATCCAGAACTAATCGTTAAAATGATAACGAATAAACCGAAGAATGACCTACCAACTAACTCCCACCATCAACTAGCTATCTTGTGACGTGTTTCATGAGTTATGCTGAGAGAAGAGAATAGCTAATCCTAGTTAGTCTGTGTAATTCATGAAATGCTAATGAAATGCCACTTTAATTCAAATTCAAACGTTTTAGGCTTAGCATCGCGATTATAATTCATTAGTCCACAAAGGGTGGCCAATCCATATGGCTCCAAGGGGAATTCCCACCATGCATTCTCATAAGATCGGGTGCTGGGGCTTGTCCAAAAAAGATTTGAGGGGTCCGTGTGCCTGAACCCAAATTTTTGAGGAAAGTTATGCAATGTGCTTTAATCAAAAATTAGTGCACCAAATTATGAACATATTAATAAAATTCAGCGATTTTTAAAATTTTCAACAAAATGTTAATTTCCCCTGAAACATCTCAGCGTTTTCATGAAAAACTAACTAAACCAGCTAAAGAAGCCCGGCAGAAAAAAGCTAACATATACCGTTTTTTGCTCACCCATTGTCCTCGATGGCGCTAGGCTTGTACCTTGTCCGGACTGGGAGGAGAGCAGCTTGTTTCCACCTTAATCCCAGGCGTAGCCTAGGTGAAGCTTCAAGACACGTTGGCGTATGCTTGCAGTTTAGTAAACAAAGAACTGGCTCCGGTCTATTATTTTTTAGAAATAACGAAAATGTTGACCGTATTTCAAGCTTCTTGCGTTATCGAAAGAGTGAAAGAAACTACTGCACACACCAAAGCGATGAAATTCGGGCCCTGCATGTAGTCGAGCCACAGATTTCTGCTTCGCTCCAGGAACCGAAGTTAATAACCGTAACGTTAGTAACCGGGTAGTAAATAGTTACTGTTTCTCAGATACAGTTCAAGGCTTTGCAGTCGGGTTGGTATGTCCATTTGTTGTTTTTCCTTGCGGAAAATTCCTTCTCGTCCTGATACTAAGATTAATGCAATCCTGTCTAGGCCGGTGGGTGAGCAAATACAACAGGAAGAAAAGTCTAAAATTCGACATCTTACATTAAATCAGAATTTTAAGTCATGATTGATGATTAGCTTGCAGCTAATTGAAAAGACTTGAGAATAAAGCTGAGTCGGTTCACAGTAGAAGTTACATTAATATTTAAACAACTAAAAGA
>JASAND010014644.1:0-97100 GCA_030248195.1 Trissonchulus latispiculum
ATAACACTAGCAGGCTGCTAATAGGGAGAAAGACTTTTGACAGCTTTGAGTCCTCAGTGTGTTGAAGATATGATAGCACTAGCAGGCTGCTAATAGGGAGAAAATTGTAAACAAGCAGGGAGAGAAAAAGTAGTGACAGGTTTGAGTCCTCAGTATGCTAAAGATATGATAACACTAGCAGGCTGCTAATAGGGAGAAAGACTTTTGACAGCTTTGAGTCCTCAGTGTGTTGAAGATATGATAGCACTAGCAGGCTGCTAATTGGGAGAAAAATTTTAAACAAGCTGGGAGAAAGAATTTTGACAGGTTTGAGTCCTCAGTATGCTAAAGATATGCTAACACTAGAAGGCAGCTAATAGAGAGAAAGACTTTTGACAGCTTCGAGTCCTCAGTATGCTAAAGATATGCTAACACTAGAAGGCAGCTAGCAGGGAGAAAGACTTTTGACAGGTTTAAGTCCTCAGTATGCTAAAGATATGCTAACACTAGAAGGCAGCTAGCAGGGTGAAAAGTAGTGACAGGTTTGAGTCCTCAGTATGCTAAAGATATGCTAACATTGGCAGGCAGCTAGCAGGGAGAAAATTTTAAATGAAGATATTTAAAGTGTATTCTGAAGTACGTAACTAACAATCTTGTCTTCTTTAAGTGTTTGTTCCCTCCTTCCGTTTCAAGGTTAATACAAAGCTCCAGATGTCATATAGAAGGAAATGTAGGAAAAGAAAATTTTAGTTGTTAAGGGAAGAAGTGGAAAATTTTAGTTATTTAAGGAAAATGAAAAAAATTTGTAGAAATATAGTTGGCCTTTACAACTCTGAAGCAAATAGGTAGCAGAAGCGTCATTGACAAACAGTCAGGTAAATAAGTTTGAAAAAAGTTGGTACTTCATTAGGTAATTAATTAGGCAGGTAAACTAACTAGAACCCTAATTAGGCAGGTAAACTAGCTATAGTCTAGCAAACTTAAAGTTAAATACGTAGACAAATACGTAAGTAAAGTAATATAGTCCAATAACACTGTGTTAAAAATTTAGTACAATGTTACAAAGCTTATCTAAGCTAAAGGCAAAATTGGCCAACAGTGACCTTGAGAACATCTGCACCCATGATTAATGACTTTACCTGTATGATTAATGACCCTATTCGTCAAAGCCAGAATGAAGCCAAAATACCTGTACAAAGTGCGCCCATTTGAACTCTCCTATACTACTTAGGATTTAAGGCTAGCTAGAATTTCAAGGTCATAGTTGTTACAATCCTTAGGCAGTAAAAGCTATTTCAATTTAAGGCTAAGGGTATAGAATTCATTATAGCTACTAGTGTGTAAAAGCGCATAGCCAGTAGAAGCCAGAACTATTAGCTAAGTGTCCTGGAACCTGGGTTTTTATACTACTGAAAGCACGCAACTATGTATGACATATGTGATGTCATTCAAAAGAAAATTAATCGGTGATCTCAAAAATGTAAAAAGATTTCAAAATCTTAAAATTTTAATATGCACATGAGATTTCAATTTGTTCAAAGTGAAAATAACTACGAAATGTGGAATTTCCTTCAGAAGGAATTTAATCGAGGATTTCAGCAGTGTCAATATTTTCCCAAAATCTTTAATATGCATATGAGATTTCGACTTTTTAAAAGTGAAAATAAACTACGAAAGGTGGGGTATCATTCAGAATGAAATTAATCAGGGATCTAAAAATGTAAAAGATTTTCAAAATTTTTAATTTTTTAGTATTCAAATAAAATTTCGATTCATCAAAAGTGAAATAGCTATGACATGTGGGGTGTCATTCCAAAAGAAATTGATCAGAGAATCCAAAAATGTTAAGTGTTTTCAAACTTTAAAGATTTGTTACGCAAACAAGCTTATCTTGCATTATGTTATCAAAACATTATCTTTCAAATGAGTTAGTTCTGGTAACAATTTTTTGTTTTAGGTATACAGTGAAAACACTCAATTAGAACCGCAACCCCCCACCGCGAACAATTCCTTATTTTCTACTACGAGCGATTCTCCTTCATTTAACAAAGTAAGTCATTTGCTTATACATATAGCCTGGTTGGTTTTATTTCATATTTTCATAAAAGCACAGCTAAATTATCACAGACATGCTTGCATTATGTTTTATTTTCAGTGCACTGCATCTGCGACAAGAAGTTCATATTGAAATTCAATTTGTTAGTACATCAGCGTGAAATTCTTGGAGTTAAGTGAAAATATTAAAGTGAAACTAATAGGTGAAACTATTGAATTAGTGAACTATTATCTCACAGTTGGCCAAGCGGGGAAGGAGGATTTTGCTGTCGACAAAACAAGCCACAGTAGTATACAAACTCGGGTTTCAGGACACTTAGCTAACAGTTTGGCTTCTATTGGGTATGAGCTTTACACACACTAGTCTTGACATAGCCATGAGAGTTTTACTGACCAGTTTTGACTTAGCCTTTACTAAGTGAAGCCTACATTACCTTGAAATGCTAACTAGCCTGCCTTAAAACACTAAGTAGTAATGGGCAGCACAATTGTGCGCTCTTTGGGAGACATTTTTGATCCCGGTTTTGGGTGCCGATTTGCTTCCCTGTTTTTGGGTGACTATTTTGATCCTTATTTTGGTTGACTATTTTGATCCTATTTTTGGGTGACAGTTTTGATCTTATTATTGAATGATTATTTTGGTCTTCTGATAATGTAACAGAAATATATGTAATGATTCAAACTTTTGGGTGACATTTTTGATCCCACTTTTGGGTTACAGTTTTGATCCTATTTTTGGGTGACTATTTTGATCTTATTTTTGGGTGCCACTTTTGATCTTATTATTGAATGACTATTTTGATCTTCTGATAATGAAACAGAAATATATGTAATGATTCAAACTTTTGGGTGACACTTTTGATCCCGCTTTTGGGTGACAGTTTTGATCCTATTTTTGGGTGACATTTTGATCCTATTTTGGGTGCCACTTTTGATCTTATTATTGAATGACTATTTTGATCTCCTGATAATGTAACGGAAATATATGTAATGATTCAAGCATTTGGGTGGCACTTTTGATCCCAATTTTGGGTGCAATTTTTGATCCCTATTTTTGGGTGACTGTTTTGATCCCACTTTTGGGTGTCATTTTTAATCCCGCTTTATGAAGCCTATTATGTTGATGAAGCAACGTTGATTAATCTGCCAGTAGTTAGATTGCAAGTGTAAATTGTGCTATGGAGAAGATTAGGGATCATGTGGTCTTGTTCTGCCAATATATGGATCCTGGTCCGGTTGCAGACTTCATGGTTGAAATCGACAGGATGACCAGATTCCAACGGGACACTATCAAGGCCAAGTCCAAATGCTACGGCACCATTGATCTCCTATCGGTGCAAAGCACAGATTCAGTTCCACTACTTCATCATGCCTTGGTATTATCCGTTCAGTACTATCTAGCCAAGCTACTGGACTGTCAACCAGGGTATTTTTGGTTTTCGGATTTGTGTCAACCTTGCGTCCCGCTAAATTTAAGTTGCGTCCCGTTAAGAAATTTTGCGTCCAGGCAGAAATCTTGTTTTAGCGTGTTTTTTAGTGCAAAAATTATTTTATTTATAAAAATTTCGATAATTTCTTTAGTGCAAAGCTATTTAGACTATTTAGAAAGCTGATGCTGCTTAACGGTAATGCACGATTACAGGATTACCTACCAAGAATATAGATGCGTCCAACATACACGACGGGGGGTCTGGGGGGCGGAGCCCCACAGAAGTTGAAGAATTTTTTTGAAATTACTGAATAATCCGTAATGGAAATGTTTAAAAAGATTTTATTTGGCGTCTGTTGCAGAACTTAGTAATTTTATATATATATATATTATTGACACACATTATTCCGATATTTCAATGTTAGTTAAACTAATTAAAGTATTAAAAGTTTATGAAATATTTAGGAATATCATTGAGAAGAAAGGTAGCAAACATTAAAACATACATTCGGTTTCGCAAACTTTGATAACTGGTGATCCTTAATAGCAGGATTATTGCAAATGAGCACCGGGGGGTCTGGGGGGCGTAGCCCCCCAGAAGTTGGAGATTTTTCGAAATTACGGATTAAATCCGTTGTGGAAATGTTTAAAACGATTATTTGGCAACTGTTACATCTATTCTAACTAAAGCTCCTAACGCTAATGCATTTTTTGTGTTAATTGCATCTGTGAATTCTTGAATTTCGAATAAAGTCAGTATAAAGTCAATAGAGAAGCGTGTATGCTCCGTGCAGCGTTAGTGAAGCATTTGTGAAGCATTTGTAAATACTATTAACGTTAGTTACAATAAATTGATAGTGAATTGCTCGTACATAGGTCTTTTGTATTTGAAAATTTCAGAAAAATGGTAATCTTGCATTATTTTAAGTTGCCATTTGTGTATTTTTTGCGAAAAACGTTTTTTTAGAAGAACCAAAAAATTTGGATATTCTGCTTCTGCTACAGTTACAAATTTTGTTAATTTCGGGGTTTTACTTTAGTACTAATCTTGATCCTGCCTGACCTGTTGAATGAGAACAATATAAATGTATAAATATATATAAATGTATATAAGTGCACCTAGTAATCTCTATGTATTTATTGACGTGAAATTTCGAAAAGATTTGATATATATATGGATGCAGGTGGACAACAACTTAACAAATAACATTGAGTAACATTGAGACATGACCTTGCACCTTGGCATTCCATGACAAAGTGGAAAATACCGGGGGTCTGGGGGCGGAGCCCCCAGGACCCGAAGAAATTTTTGGAAAAAACGGAAAAATTGGTACTGAAAACATTTAAAGTTTTTACTCTTACAAAAGTGAATTTTCTCCCGAAATAATGTTGCGTCTAGCTTGCGTCCCGCTAAAATTTCATTGCGTCCAGATAAGAAACTTTGCGTCCAGACGCACATCTGGACGCAAAAAAACCCTGCTGTCAACCCATGAAGAAGAGAGTCACTTGGGAATTATGTTCAAACAGCCACCACCTAATATTCCGACGACAGATAGCATTCCCAACACTTCAAGCAGCACGGCTCGATATCGGATAATTGTTGTCACCGAATGGTTAGATGATTACAGAATAATGACATGGACAATTCCAGAACTGATTGTTTGTAATGACTGGGCAACTAGTGTAGTGTAAATGTACTGTGAATACATGTGTACTGTGAATAAATATGTACTTTATGAAACCTATACGATAGATGCAGCAATATTAGTTGATTAAAGGTATTATGTTTCCAACTATCCAACCCATCTATTCTGCCATGGAGAAGATTAATTTGGAATTGTTTTGCGAGAAAGTGGAGCCTATGTCTGTCGCAGACTTCATGGTGGAGTACAAACGGATCACTAGATACTTCCGAGAATCCATCCAGGGGAAACTCAGATACTATGCAGTTCTGGATCTCCTACTCAGACTGAAGCAATGTGAAGTTTTCGCAACCTTACTTCACGAAGCCCTCATGCAGCCCGGTCAGCACGACTTGGCGAAATGCCTTGACTGTGAACGACTGCAGAAGACCGTCGCTTGGAAACTGTGCTCGGAGACCGATGCCCTAATATTCCAATGTCGGAAGACGTTCCCAACCGTTCAATCACGCAGTAATGTTCCTCGCATCCCTAAAATGTAACAACCGGACAGTTGTAATTATCGAGTGGTTGGGTGACTACAGAGGAACAACGTGGACAATTCCGGAATGGTTTGTATGCCCATGAACTCATCAAGACTGCAAAAAACATTGAAACATGCGTGTATATAAATGACAACTGTTATTACTGTTATTATAGTATCCGTAAACGAAATGTTACGGATAACATTAGTTGCACTTTTGATATAAAGTATAAGTTAGCCAAGAAAGATTTTTAAGCATTTCTGCTTCTAGGCTGTCTATGAAATTGTAGATATGATGAATACTTCTGCGTCAGTTTTTGTATTTACGTAGGTCTCTCATCTTATCCCTGACTGCATCAATTTCGTGAATATGAGGTCTTGGTGGTAATCCACATTCACGTCTGATCAGATGTTCGTTGCCGTGACATAGCGTACCATAGGCTTTACGAGACACCTCCTCAATGGCAGTACGTGAGTCAGTACATTGTGAGCTTGTCCAGGTCTTAGTGCCTATAACCATGACTGCAACATAATGACCCGTAATCTCTACACGAACAGGTGGGCTTTGTCGCAGGGCCTTTTGTAAGAGTTCGTTCAAGAGACTTCGGGCAGACATGATCCACCAGACTTAGTTATTTCCAAGTTAAACTTTTTGTAACAACTTGTGCAAACCTTATCACCTTCTTATTAACTAAAGATCTTGTATCTGATAGGGCAGACTCACTTCGAGCACCAGTTAATATAACCTTTGTGGAAGATGGTTGCAGTAACTTTGGCAATTTTACATGTGAGACCATTAAATAGCTCCGGTTCATAGCAAACTTGATGGGTATGCCTGATACTTTCATATAAATTCCTTAAGTCTATGTACTTGCCAACTGAGAAAGATCCCACCAGGTTCACCACTTCGCCTTCGAGAAGAATACAGACATTAAGAGCGCCTGCTAGTTGAGGAATACACTGATTAGCTCGTTAGATTGATTTACATCCAAGGCAAACAAAACTGCCACTTGTGAATAGTTGAAATGTGGCTTATTGAAACTTTGGACTACCCCCAATAAAGCCTCTATAAAGCTTAATATTAGGGATAGTTGATAAGTGGAGGTTCGTATCAAAACTCCCACTAAGTACAACATTAACGATTTTCATCATGTGGAATACTAAAGTTTCACAACACATCTACAGTAAGCACGGCAATAAGGCCAGTACTCGAACTGCCTCCAGATTCTATGGTAGTAAGAAGCACATAAAAAGCTTGTTGACGAGTACAATACAAAATCCTGACTATGAATACTGGATCAGTTTCCTAAGGAGATTGATCGTGTTTAAAAAATTTCAAACTCCAGTTGGTCAAAAAAGCTCCCTTCATAATGACGTGCCTTCTTATAATGTTTTAGTTGTTTACGATTGTATTAGTGATTTTATCGTCACAGCATACCCAGTGTAAACTACCACCACTAGAGGACTCCGTCACGCGCCATCTTTAGTCACAACGGTTGGACTGAATACCTAGTGTCACTTGATAGCTTTCACGAGATCAGGCAGTTTGTCTATGACTGTCTAAACTTCCAGTGTCCAGTCTATATCAACGGATCTATACCATGTCCCTACACATCCACACATAACGAGACAACTCTTTGCCTGGATCAAGATAAACGTGTTCTTTGTGGTTTTATTGGCCCTGTCTGTAGACCAGATACATCAGCTCTATAGCTAATAAGAAGAGCCACCACTTCATACCTATATCTACCAACCTACATCTACTACATCATGTATACCGTTCTTAAACAACTCATTCGACTCAGCCATTATCACAGGCGCAAATGTAGAAGGCGTCCAAAGCAAAAGATTATCATTTCGATTTCTGGTATTGGATGGCGACGAATTCTGCACGTTGACATGATGGTAACCTTTAATCACAGTGAAAGAAAAGGACATAGAACAGGAAGCTTTCAGCCAAGAAGATTTCACAAGCCTATCAGAAGCCAAGAAGACATTACTCAATACGAAGAAATGCCGAAGCAAGAAGAATAAATGTGTGAAGTAATGCGGGAAGAAATTATTGACACTGACGGCATAATAAACTCTATGCTATGTGATGATTAATGTATTATTCTTAATGAAAACTGACTTCATATAAACAGGTAGATAGGAAGTAAGATGGAACGAGTGAAGACGCCAAAGTTTCAACACCCGTTCCCATGTATTGTGGCGGCTCCTACTAAGGCAGGCAAGACGACTTTTGTGACTCGAATGGTAGAACATGCACATAAAATGATCTCAGAACCTCCAGATAAGATTACACTGAATGGCAGGAAGCATATGAAAACTTACCTCATGTAGAATTTGTCAAAGTATTGCCTGACCTAGACACGTTAAAAACAAAGGATACTAAACTATTGATCCTAGATGACCTAATGAGTGAGATTAAGCGACAACCTAACCTAACTGTTTACCCGTGGATGCCATCATTGGTCCTGTAGTGTCATAAACATTACTCAGGACATCTTCTACGACAGGCAGCGGACAAACAGGATAAATAGTCAGTACATTGTCCTCATGAAGAATTCAGCAGATAAGCTAACTCCAATGAACCTAGCAAGGCAAATGTATCTCGGTAGAGTGAAAGGTTTTATGGAGGCTTTTGATCATGCTACTAATCGACCACATGGATATCTACTGATTGACCTAGATCAGAACACACCAAAAAAGATCCGTCTACGAGGTCATATTTTCCCAGATGATGTCTACACCGACGTATATTCCATAAAAAAATCAACCTGAACAGAAAAGTTAGCCGTGGATCGTTTTGAAAGAAATATCGATACACTGCGACTTGTGTCGTTGCAAAATTCGTAAGCAAAGAGATGCAATTATTGTTCATGGAAGTTCCGACCTGACTAAAGCTATTTGTGACTGTGCAGAAAATATCCTCTCTGGCAACGTAAAGATATCCAGTAAAGAGAAAGCCAGACTAGCAAGATATAAACACGCCCTAAGATCCCTACGCAAGAAACGAGTCAGTCTCAAGAAGAAGAAGAAACTCATCGTTCAACACGGAGGATTTTTACCAGCTCTCCTGGGGCCTATTATTGGAGTTGTAAGTGGACTCCTTGGAAATCCCATAAGGTAATAAAAACTGGCACTGATAAACCAGACAGCAACGATGGAATACTCAATACTAGTTAAGCCAGACTACTTTGACGAACATACAAGGGTGTTGGAGAAGGAAGCAAGCAATGTTCTTAAAACTACCAGCAGATATCAAAAGTAAACTGTTTAAACAGGCAGACTACAGGCGTCGAATACTGCGGGATAAATCAACAGAGATGACTCTCAAGTCCCATGCTATGCCAGACATCGTATCCTCCTTACCACCAACACTACAACAGAAAGGTAGACCCCTGATTGAACATATTATGAATATACCAGGTCTCAAAGTTAATAGTCGAGGTGAAATAGAGTATCAGGGTCAGCCAGCAGTTGGATCTAGAATATATGATCTGATTCACGACTTCATTCGTAACAGACCCAGTCAACCACCAACAACGGGGTGGCAAACATTGGCAAAGGCATTAAGAGATAGCAACGTACCTCGAGAACTTATCGGAAATCACGGTACATAAATATACAAACAGGTAAAGGAATAAGGTCAGCCCTAAGAAAACTCAGATGGAAGCGACACTAGAGAAAAACGCTAATGGTAATGACAATAATAATAGTAATCGGCCTAATACTGATACTATTAATAATAATAATAAAACTACCGATGCCACATTACAGAGGATTTACTATGATCCGCAAAGTCCTGCAGCATTTGGCGGTATTGATTGCGTGTATCAGGAGGCAAAAATACGCGGAATCTCGAGGTCCTATGCCACTAATTGTTTGGCGAAACAGTACACTTACAGCATCCATAAATCAGTTAGACGCAGATTCCCAACGCGGAGGTATCAGGTGACCGGTATCGATGACCTATGGCAAATAGACCTGGCAGATATGGTATCAATAGCAGACAAGAATGACGGGTACAAGTACCTGTTCAACTGTATTGACGTCTTCTCCTAGTACGCATGGGTGATCTCTGTTAAAAGCAAGGGAGGTTAAGAGATGACTAGAGCTTTTATGGTAGACGACCACAACACTTACAGTCAGACAGAGGCAAAGAGTTTCTCAACAAAGATTTCCAGTCACTCCTCAAGGCGAACCATATCAACTTCTACATCTGCAATAATCCAGTGATCAAGTGTAGTCTCGTTGAACGATTCAATCGCACTATTAAGACAAAGATATGGAAATACTTTACAAAGACCAAATCTTACATGTACATTTACGACCTCCCTCAACTCGTCGCAGTTACAACAATGCTCGCCATAGGAGTATTCGTATGACACCAGTGGAGGCATCAAGGCCTGAAAATATGGAGGCAATCAAAACAGCACTATACGGACAACCAGAAACTCCTACACCAACTAAATAGCGGGTCGGAGATATGGTCCGAATCAGTAAGACTAAAGGTCTGTTTGAAAAGGGGTATTTGCCTAACTGGTCAGAAGAATTGTTCCACATTCGAAAAGGAATGGTATGTACCTCCTAGAAGACTATGGTGGTGAAGAGATGGTTGGTGGCTTCTATGAACCTGAGGTACAAAAGGTTGATGAACCAGACACATACTGGGTAGAAAAGGTAATCAAAACCAGGCGTCGAAAAGGTCGAAAAGAGTACTTTGTCAAGTGGCTTGGATACCCTGACAAGTTCAACAGTTGGATAACTGAAGACAATGGATTTCTACCTGTACCTACCCAGTAATACTGGTGACTATGCAACGAACAAACTGCACAATTTCCGAGTGAAACTTCCTCATCGCGTTGATCTTGAAGGAGAATGGGAGATGGCACTTGTAGAACTTGGATATCCTGTCACCTGGTTCAATGTAAGAAACAAGGATGATGCAAAGCTTGGAGTGACAGTTGGCAAGAAGACATTCCATAACCATATCCCATTGAACAATTATGAGTCAATATACCAGCTATGCGATGCCATCAACTATACCCTTGAACTAACAAAGAAGATCAACTGTGAACTGGCCTATGATGAACTTCATAGACGTGTTGGACTTAAACCTACTACCCTAGACGAAGAACCAGACTTTAAAACGTTACATTTCAGTAAACAGTTAAAGTAAATGCTTGGATACTCAGATACCAAGGTCGTACATACCAAATGAAAAGACAGTCTCGCCACCTAGATACGCAGTGGCTACTAGTGCACCAGACCTGAGAGGTGGACTCTATTCCCTCTTCATCTACTGTGACGTGGTTGCACCGCAAATGATAGGAAACACCATCGCACCCATTATTCGTGTTGTCAGTATCGAAGGAAAACTTAATGATACCGTTGATCGAATATACAATAATCCACACTATATACCTGTGCTAAGAAAAGAGTTTGATACTATTGAAATACATATAAAGGATGATCACGGTATGTCGGTAAATTTTCAGTACGGAAAGGTCTTTGCTAAATTCCACTTTCGGAAGCGAAGATGATTGTATGCTTGACCGGAAAGGAAGGTACCTTTGAAAATCAGTTAGCTCACCCTCTGCATCTACATGGTAGGTGATCAGTTGCAATGATTGACTTTATCTAAAATCCCCACACCTGGAAAAGCATTAATTCTAGTGCAGACACATTCATCATAGTCGTATATGATGACAAGTTATGAAAGGTGGCCAATATACCCAGGCGAAGATACTTTAACCTTCATGACCTAATGAATACTGTGAACCTCGCCATTCAGTCTATGCTCAATGAACGTCAGGAATCACCTTCTATACGTTTCGTCTATGATCAGGAAAATGATTGAGTCTACCTAGACTTATACGAGAATCCAGAACACCTTGAAAGACCTAACTTTGGTTTGTCCAGTTCGCTCCTACCATTGTACGCATGCTTGGCTTCGACTCTCAGAAATTCAGCGTTGAGGATGGCAGGGATGTCCTTAGAAGTAAGAAGTTCTACGCACAACGTCCACCTGCCTCAACTACCACTATCTTCAAGCCCATTGTGATATCGTGAAAGAACAACTGATTGGCACAAGTATCGGTAATGTACTGGCAATAGTAAAGGCAGGTGAAGAGTATGGTGATACCATTCAACACTCTTCTGAACCCCACTATGTTCCTGTGAATAAGAATGTGCTCAATAGCATTAAAGTCCATATAAACAATCATATTGGCAGGAGAGTTCATTTTAAGTATGGTAGTATTGTTATAAAGCTTCACTTCAAGAAAGACAATGAGGGCGAGATATCATCCAAAAACCGTTGAAGACTGGCACCTACACCTGATACAGAGAGGGTCTGGTTTCTATGCCGGTCAGCGGTATCAGTGAGGAGATGGGTTAGGTAGTCTCCTGCGAGGTATTGGTCGTTTCATTTGGCCAGTAGTACGTCGTGTAGGTCTGGAGGCAGGTAGACAGCCTTTCAGACAGCCGTGGATGTGGCTCGGGATTACCTAAACAGAGGTTAAGATCCAAAGGAATCACTTAAACGGCACGGAAAAGCAGCCATTGGACGCATCTAGAGAATAGTGCAAAGGCAATACAGCAAGGTGAAGGTATCGGATCCAGACCATATAGGCGCAAAGTTAAGAGATTGAAGCGTGACATTTACAGCCCATAAAACCCACCTTATGTAATAATGTTAATATGCTAACAATTACTTCAATGGCTAAGCAAGTTGATGAAAAGGCTTTAAGTGCGAAATGGACCTCTTCTCACTACCTCCAACTCAGGTCAGTGTGGAGAGTGGCTACATGGCAGAAATATATCTCCTAAATCCTGTTACCAGCAATGGTCCATACCTGTTCCTAGTACCCAAAGATTCTTACATGCTTGACCTGAACTGTAATTACCTATACCTGAAAGTACGAATTACTGACAGTGATGGAAAGGCAGTCACAAAGGCAGCCGACGGTAGCATATCAGTAGCACCCATCAATATGCTAGCAAAGACATTCATCAGGAGATTAGTGGTTAAACTGTCCGATAAGGAAATTTACAATAGTGGAGACCTGTATCACTATGGAGCCTATCTAGAGACTATAGCCAACTTTGGGAAGGAAGCAAAGACGTCTCACCTACAGAACAATCTATTAGCAAAGGACCGTGATTTCAACGATATCTCCACTACTGCAGCTAAGCACAGGGGTATTCCCTTCACAGATGGTCGGTATGTAGTTGTTGCAGGGTCCTTACACTGTCACCTGTTCAAGCAAGACCGATATCTTCTGAGTGAGTGCCAGTTAAGTCTGGAATTACATCGTAACAGTGACGACATACTACTCCAGTCAGCAACTAGTGGTTACAAGCTTTTAGTCGATGATATCCGATGGTGTGTATGGAAAGTAAAACCTCAAGACTCACTCACTATGGCAATTGAGGGTGTACTAGGAGATCACGAAACAGCAAAGTATCCAATCAGGAGGACTAAACTGGTAACCAGGCATATCGCACCAGGAGTACAAACAGTAGTGGAAAATTCTATATTCACCGGTCAACTACCACGCAGAGTCCTAGTGGCAATGGTCAAATCAGAGGCATTCAATGGAAGTCAGAAACACAACCCGCTTGAATTCCAACACTGTAATGCCAATGAGATTGCCCTTAAGTATGGTGATGAGTTTGTACCAAAACAACCAATGAAGATGGCATGGGACAAGTTTCAATACACAATGCCTTTCATATACCTCTACGAAGGCAACGACAAAGCAGGATCAACAAAGGGTGCAGATATTTCCTACGAATTTTGGTAAAGGATACACTATATTTGCCTTTGACCTACTTCCGACAATATTGATACAGGGGCGATGCAACTCATCAAGGAAGGAGACGTATCACTAAGGATGCAACTAGAAAAGGCCTTACCAGCCGCCACTTATCCTCATGGTGTAGAAATCATCATATACGGCGAATTTGATAACCTCATCTCAATAGACTATAATCGGGCACCATTTTTTGACTACGACTATAAACACCCGCGAGATCCTCGAGACTTTAAGGAAAGATTGCAAAGTTCCACTCCTAGGAGTATTTCCAAGTGATCAGTTACCACGGTACCAACCAGGATGTCTTGTTGCTAACTCTGGCTTGCAATGTGGCTAGAGGATAATGGAGTAGAATATTTTGACAGCTACGGACTACCACCTCTCCTCTTCATGTCATTCATTGGCAACAGGGAATTACAGTTTAATCCGATTCAGTTACAAGACTTCACTACTGATGTTTGTGGAGAGTACTGTATATACTTCCTTCACCACCGGCTAGAGGCAGATCAATGGAATCAATTATCAACTATCTTAGGCGAAGAAGTGACACTTATGATAACATTGTCAAGACCTATGTTGATAGACTACGAGTAAGACTAGTTCCAACTCCAACACGTCAGAAAGCCCATAAAAGTCAAGGTGATGCTATTAATTTTCATTAGAACCATGTTGCTACTACTAGTGACCTTTTTTACCGTAGTGTCTTCAATTAGCATTACGGAGACAGCGTACGGTATTGAACTATCCCACAACAATGTTACTACACTATTGGCCAGTAATAGTTTTTACAATCGTTTGGCAGATAGCAGTCTACATCCATGTAGAGAAACGGAACTAAGTCATCGATCTAATGTCCCTATATTGAATGGGATCACTGTTGGGAGTACTGTTACGACACTGACAGACGCCTACAGTCAATTCATGACAAAATGACCGACTTCAAAGTAACCAATGCCAGTGACCTCAGATATTTACGTGGTGCACTCAGGGAACATTATCAGTATACTTGTAAGTTGTATAATGTATGTTCAATACATTTCGTATGCAGTGTTTTGTAAAAATCAATGTTTTATAAAATCTAAATTTATAAAAGCAGCCTTTTGTAATATCAGTATTTTTAATATCAGACTTTCAGTGTTTTGCAATATTAGCTTATTGTCAGCTTGCTTTTCTTATAGTGTTAACTTTATGTACTGCTAACTTCCTGGGTTAATGGTAAATGTAACCTAATTAGTTTGTTGTTTGTTGCTTCATGAAATTCAAAATTTGTGTAGTAATAAGAAGGGTATGACATATGCTATTCAGTTCACAGTTTAGTAGTGATAATGACTTTGCAGCGTCAAGCAGCGTCTTTGCGAGGATACTACCGGTGGTATCGCATAACTCCAGATGAGCCAACAAGTGATCCACAGCAATTCTTATTAGATAGCACAGAAGCCATTTAAAGTCTCATTGGAGACCGTGCCTTGAAGATGCAACTGAGACTGCATATCCTGTTCATCAATGAGATCAGCAACCAAACTATGAGCTGCTACTTTGCCAGTAAACAGACTATCATCATTCCTGGAGAAGATGTGCCAATGAATTCAATGATTAACCGCATCCTCACCAACATTGAAGAATTCCAGCGTAATGGATCAGGATGGGTGATCGACCATATACGATACCTGGATATTCACTTGGCTAAATATCGGCCACTATATGGATCAACCTATATACCTTTGCCAAAGAAACTCCTGAACAAAACAGCAATCATCAATCCGAAGAACACTGGTAATAAATGTTTCATGTGGAGTGTTTTGGCCGGACTACATCCAATGAAAGATCATGCCGAACGAGTGGCCAAGTGTCAACAATTCGTGAATGACCTGAATTTTGAAGGACTACAGTTCCCCATAAAACTGACAAATATCCCAATCTATGAACAACAGAACGATGTCTCAATCAGTGTATACGGACACCACAGATCAGTCCACATACTATACCTATCAAGGACAAGAGAAACACCTCCATCTACTGCTACTGAACAATCTGCATTATTGCCCAATCAAGTACCTTGGAAGTCTCCTCCACGATCAGCACAAAGATGAAGGAAGAAAATACTTTTGCAATCACTGCCTATTTCCATTTCCTACTGAAGAACGAAGAAATCAGCATCAGGACCTTTGTAGTACTGATAACTTGCAGACAACTGTTATGCCATCGTCAACAAAACTAAAATATCAGAATGATTATAGGCGTTTAATGCGACCTTATGTAACTTATGCGGATTTTGAGTGTTTACTAGAAAAGATAGATACTTGTCAACCCAACCCGTACTCCTCATTCACACACACACACACACACACACACACACACACACACACACACACACACACACACACACACACACACACACACACACACACACACACACACACACACACACACACACACACACACACACACACACACACACACACACACACACACACACACACACACACACACACACACACACACACACACACACACACACACACACACACACACACACACACACACACACACACACACACACACACACACACACACACACACACACACACACACACACACACACACACACACACACACACACACACACACACACACACACACACACACACACACACACACACACACACACACACACACACACACACACACACACACACACACACACACACACACACACACACACACACACACACACACACACACACACACACACACACACACACACACACACACACACACACACACACACACACACACACACACACACACACACACACACACACACACACACACACACACACACACACACACACACACACACACACACACACACACACACACACACACACACACACACACACACACACACACACACACACACACACACACACACACACACACACACACACACACACACACACACACACACACACACACACACACACACACACACACACACACACACACACATACACACACACACACATACATACACACACACACACGACCACCACAAAAGTTGCGCATATGGGTTAGTAGATGTACTCCAGTGTTGTGAGGGGATGCCTATTGTCCGAGGTCAACCGATAATATACCGGGGTGAGAATGTAGTGCAGCAATTCCTCAGGACAGTCGTACAGAAAGGTCAACAGTTTCAAGGCAGATTGAACAAGTATCCGAAACTACCAAAGCGGCTCCTTCGGCATGGAACCAAATGCCACCTATGTGAAGGGACAATTCCAGAGGGCGAGTCGACTTGAGACCGTTGTCACATTTGTGATACCTTTAGGGGGTTTGCCCATAGACGGTGTAACCTGAAGTATAAACTGGGTCGGACAGTGACTGTAATGTTCCATAACCTAAGACGGTATGACGGGCATCTAATTATGCAAGAGATTGGGAAGATTAGCAAGGAATTTAACTTAGACATCACCTGTGTGCCTAAAGGACTGGAAGACTGCTTTGAACTAAACGTCGAGTTGGAATGGCGTATCAGGTTCATCGACAGTTACCAATTCCTGAATAGATCATTGGATACACTGGCAGACGGATTGACTGATCTTTTGACTGATCCAGATATGAACAAGTTCTTTGAAGGCGGTATTAGAGGTGGAGTGGTATGGTTGCACAACGGTACGCAAAGGCCAATAACCCGATGTTAGATGATTTTAATCCTAAGCAGTCAACCTCTTATATCACATACGTGGACATGAACAATCTATATGGATGGTCAATGGTCCAGAAACTACCCGTGCGCTACTTTAGGTGGATAACTACCTTAAAGCAATGGAGAGACGTTCCATGCATCCTTGAAGTAGACCTTGATTATCCACAATATCTCAATATCTACACAATGCCCACAATGACTATCCACTTGCACCAGAGAGAATTACCATTAGTTAAGAGATGATATCGCCATACAGTAAGGAACAAGGAGGGTATATGCGGTGTGAGATGTTAGTGCCTAATTTACGCAATAAGACTCGTTACATCGTGCACAAACATACCTTAGAGCAATATATAGACCAGGGATTAGTGGTAAAGAAGATACACAGAGGAGTAACCTTTGAGGAGGAGGAGGAGTGGATGAAACCCTACATTGAGTTGAACATGGTTATGAGGGCAGCGGCGAAAAGTAAGTTTGAAGAAGACCTTTACAAACTGATGAACAATGCGGTATTTGGGAAAACGATGAAGAACGTCCGTAACCACGTAGATGTGAGGTTAGTCACCAGCTCAGAGAAGTTTGAGAAGTTAGTTGCAAACCCTAGGTACAAGGCATGCGAGGCATTTCCAGAGGACCTGGTAGCAGTACAAATGGAGAAACGTACAGTAAAGTTAAGTAAACCCGTGTATGTGGGATTCACTGTACTTGAACAGGGAAAAAGGGGGGAGGGGGGCATTTGTTGATAGGAAGGGAGGGCCACTTGAACTATCAAAATACCTCATGTACAACTTTCACTATAACTACATGAGACACAAGTACGGTGATAACGTTAGCTTACTGTACACTGATATGGATAGCTTTTGCTACCATGTGACAACACCTGACATGTACCAGGATATGGCACAAGACACTGACTTATTCGACACGAGCAACTACCCTAATGACCATCCACTTTATAGCAGTGCTAACAGGAAGGTGATAGGCAAGATGGAGAATGAAGTTAAGGGTAAGGCAATTAGTGAGTTTGTAGGATTAGGGCAAAGATGTACAGCATCAGGTGCGAAGGTGATGATAAGGCAGCAGCAAAGGGACTTAATAGGTCAGTCAGATTAAGGCATGAAGACTATAGGCGAATATTAATGCACGGAGGTAGAACCCGACATGTCATGAATGATATTGATAGAAGACACCACCAGCTGACTACAGTACAGCGATGCAAGGTAGGATTAAGCGGCTGTGATGACAAACGTTATATACTTGATGATGGCATCCATTCATTTGCATATGATCATGTATTGATTGAATAAACCACTTGTATTATATCCCGCACACATTTGTATTGGTGAAATACTGTATGCATATTAAATGTATTAAAGATATGTTGTGTTACTGTGCGCTCCATGTGCAGGAGGGGAAGTTCTGGGGGGGGTGAAGGGCGGCCGAAGGCCGCCGAAAAACCGGATTTTTCCGGTTTTTTACCGGAAAAATCCGGATTCTGGGGGGGGGTGAGGGACCCTTCTGGGGGGGGGGCGTGAGCTCAGGTCTGGGGGGGGGAAAACCCCCCCCAAACCCCCCCCAAGCACACGTATGTTGTCCTCTCTATTACTACTTTGGGTTTTAAGGCTTGTTGGCATTTCAAGGTAAAGTAGGCTTCACTTAGTAAAGGCTAAGTCAAAACTGGTCAGCAAAATTATCATGGCTATGTCAAGACTAGTGTGTGTAAAGCTCATAGCCAATAGAAGCCAAACTATTAGCTAAGTGTTCTGGAACCCGGGTTTACTGCCATCCCACAGCAGGTCTCACAAGGGTTAAGAAAATTGGCTGCAGGGGGAAAGCAAATTCCCCACAGAATAAGATTGACCACACAGAATTCCAAACATTATCCAGCTTCGCCGGAACTTAGCATTGAAATGAACTATATTTTGTTAATTGTGTTAATTGTTGCACGAAACACGTCATTTTTGCTAACAAACTGCAAAGATCGGTAAAATAGGCTACTTCTTGCTTTCAGAAGCTAGTTTAAGCAAAATCGCTACCACAAGGGCTACTCAAATTTGCTTCCACAGACGTGAAATTTTACCTACCGTTCAGGTTTTTTACTATCGGTAACAGGCTATTTAGAATGGTTGTTTGTAGTTTTGCTTATTTTATCGGTGATACTTACTTAGCCAGATAACTACCATCGATGTCTCACCCTGGTAACTTTATTAAGCAATGAGATCGGATATATACAAAAATTGCACACTGCATTGACTAGAATCGCATGCAAATTCCAGGGATTAATGTTACATCAACGTCTAAATCTGAGTTAAACCGCTTTGGATGACCTAGCTAGCTATCTTTAACACAGAAAACTTTATCAAGTTATGATGACTTAACCCAGATTAGATGTTGGTAACATTAGACTCAGGAAGATGCTCTATACAAAAGACAAGGCCAAAGAGTCAGCATGACAAAATGATACGAAATAGAATATGTATCTTCGAAAGGTGTTTAGATTTTAAGGAATCAGTGCAAACCCAGAGATCGTAATTGCACGAAGACGGTTAGGTCTGTAGGTCAAATATCACCACCTATGCTATTTAGTTTATATGGGTACTATTTCAACTTTAATTTGCAACGTCTGCGGCATTTGCAAACGAAAATTTTTGAAAATGTGCAATAGTGACAGCATAATTTGAGTTTCCTTTATATTGCGCAGTTTTGCTCATAATAAAAACCAGTTTGGTAGGAGGGTCCCCCTCGTGCTTGTTGGATCACTTTCGAATTTGTCACAGTGCTGATTCTGCCTCGTTTGAATCGTTCAGATAGTCATTTACAGGTTTTACAGTAGCTTGTAAGGGATCCCCATCAGTATCGGTCTGCTGCATGTATTCCCAGTTTTCCAGTGACATTACTCCTTCCTTGTCTCTTGGTAAATAATGAGGTGATTCTTCAACAGGACTGCAAAATGGAGAATCTGATTGGCTGATATAAAATCGGTCATTGTTCCAGGCTCCAGAATGATCTGAAATAGAAATAACGGAATAATACGTCTGGAAGAACCCTTCATCTTAAATTATAATTGATAAATTAATATTTTGCGCGATTCCAGACGATTGGACTTGCTACATTTAGAAGACAAGCATTTTTAAAATAGTTTTTGGCTCTACGAGAGTTGTGTGCCTATATGTGGTTTTTCTAATTTGAATGATTGGTTGGGTGATTTGCGTTTTCAATCGGTTCGTTGGTTTTTTCCTTCTTTCGTTCGTTTCCTTTCATGTTCCTATTCCCGAGTGTAAAGCTTATACCAGGGTTGGTACACCGAGAAGTAACCGAGGACAAGCCCGAGCTGAGAGGCGTCAGGCAACCTTGAACCCACGAAGCCAGAGAGAAGGGAAGAGGGAGGTTCGGTTATTCACTCACCATTGAAAGTAAAGAATTAGCACTGCCGAGTTTCGAACCCCTGCCCTTCTGCTCCAGCCGGAGTCAGACATAGGGCCATCAGCTGAACTGCCTAATCAAGCTTAATTAATCTGTCTTATGCCTGCTTCCCTTACAAAAGTACATATACCTGGCAAGGGACTTTCAGTTGGTACATTCGTGTACTGAGGATTTCTGATGGACCTAAAGGATTCCCCAATACCGCTGTCTCTTGCTGGACCAGGCTTTTCTGAGGATTGATTTGGAATCAAGTAATTATCAGTGTCCATATCTGGTAACAGTGGCACACGCTGAGCAGCTAAGTCTAAAATACACATTAATACATTTCTGACTCTTATATGTTGCCACATGTTTGTGCTCGTAAACAACTTTTTGTGATCACGACAGAAGTTCTCGTACGTCTTTGTTATTTTTGACTGCATAAAGATAGCATTTTTATTTATATAACCTGAGCAAAAATCAATATCCATGCTAAACTGTTATTAATTGTTAACTTGTTAATTTATTGATTGTTAATAAAGGTGCTTTACCTTTTGATTTCAGTGGATCAGAGGCATATCGTTGGCACGTTCTGGGCGCTGGTCTGGGAGCGTGACGGAAGAATGTTGGAGTTTCGGTTACAGCTTCTTCATCTATTGAAGGAAGCTGAAATAGTATAATATCATAAATATACTATTACTATAAAAATATAAATCTGGACAGTTTTTAAGCTAGGATAGAATAGGATTTGTGTTTGAGCATTTTAAAACATCTACACCGTTTAATATCTACTTGACTTGGCAGTGCTTGCTTAATAAAAGGCTTTAAAATATATATATCACAGTACGTAGATTCTTACTCTTTTGTTCGGACTGATTGGCGATGGCAAATCAAAGGTTCCCAGATACTCATCAACCTCCAATAAATCGCCTCCTTGAGCGCCAGAACCTTGAAACTCTCCATCGAAATCGGGACAAACCATTTCTCTCAGGAGATGCTGATTATCAGCTGTTGAATATGACGGAAGACGTAACAATTTGTCACCCTAAATAGAAGCAAGAGTCTGTGGTAGGAATGAGAAATTATGTAAATCAACTAAATACATAATAAATAGTTGTAAAATTCCAAATTTTATTAGAAATCTCGAAGAAATATTATAACTGAGGGAAACACGCAGGTGGTTGTCGCAGTCTACAAGCACATACTTCAAAACCAATGTTGAGTCAATTTAGGATTGATCCAGAAAACTGAAATGCCACAAAGCTACAAACTGTAATAATTTCCGAAACAAACCAGGGGGGCGTTTCAAAAGACGCTCCTAAGCTTAGGAGCGCTCCTAAGTCCAGCTTAGAAGGAAACTTCGGAGAATCCCGTTTCAAAAGATTCCTCCTTACTAGAAATTCTTCTAAATCCTTAGGAGCGCTCAGACCGCTCCTAACTTTTCTCCTAAGTTAGGCTAAGTTAGGAGAACGTCAGTGCGAACTTAGGAGAATTCTTTTGAAACTCGCTTAGGAGCGCTCCTAACTGCGCCTTAGGAGCTCCTAAGACACTCCTAACTAGTCTCCTAAGTCTGCTCCCAAGCGCGCTTAGGAGCGGACTTAGGAGAATCTTTTGAAACGCCTCCCAGAGGTACATATTCCACAGAAGCAGTGAGATAAACTAAATGCGTTGGGTTCATAAACTTTTCTTACTTTCAGGGAGATTTAAGTCCCACAGTCATACCTCAATTACTAAATATCTTGGAGGATCTTTGCACATCTTTTCAAATTGATCCTTGAGATCCTTGAAACTTGGACGGCTGTTGGCATCGACCATCCAACCTATAATCGAATGAACAAATAGAATTAGTAAAGAGCGACGGGAAGGGAACAGGGTTTAAGATGCAGGGGTTCGACTGATAGAAGTTCTCGGCAATGTCTGAAATGGATAGCCTCTCACCAACTTTAACAAAGATTATATATTTTCAGCAAATTTTAAAAACGTAACGTCATTCTTGTGGCAAATTTCGCATTAAATTTTTGAAAAAGGTAAACCTTAGTCTTGCAAAATCTTTCAAAAAGTTTTTCAATTTTTGTTGAAAATCTAGTCTTGCAAAATCTTTTAAGATTTTCAATTTTTGTAATCTCCTAAATCAGCGTAGTCTTCGTCCTTAAATGTCTCAGACTCTGTCTGTGTAAGTTTGTCTGTCAGTATAAATAAAACTGGACACAGTGATCAATGCAAAAATGAAGACAAACTAAAAATAAATCAGTTTAACGCATCTAAGCTATTCCTTCACTCATCATTCAGTTTGAATTATTGAATCTATGTTGACTCCATGTGGACAAATTAATGGACAAATGCTGCTTTCTTGCCTTGAACAGAGCAATTAGTAGAATGTAGAAAGCCAAGAAGCAATGACTTACATTTGATCAAAATCATGTAAACATCTAATGTACAAATTTTCGGCTGTGGAAGCCGTTCTCCTTTTTCGAGGAGTTCGGAAATGGCAGAAAGGCTCACATCCGCATACGGTTTCTCACCAAAAGTCAGCAGTTCCCACACTGTGACTCCTGAAATAACAGCGTACCATTCTGTGCGACACAAAAAACCAAAGTACTGCATCAGGTTTGCGGAGAACAACTAAGTCTAATGCATAATAAACAAGTAGGTAATTTGCCACTTGGTTAGTTGTCGCGCAAAGAGTTCAAACAGATGCCAGAGGAACGGTTGCCAACTCAATCAAGCCAATACATGCTACCATTCGCTACACATATGATATGGTGTAATTGCAATAATTAACTATGCTTTACTGTGCAACACGTAGGTCGTGCAAGGTGGTACCGGTTGGCCGGTGCTTCGCAAGTCAGAACAGCCGGTGCTGGGCAACCGAGATAGACTGGGCAGAAAAAATGCTAACACAACTTGCCATAAATTTAATCGGAAACAGGTTCCTGTTTCAAAATATTGAAATTGACACCTTCCGTGCCAACTTTGGAGTACCCTATGCTATGCTAACCAAATGGAAGAATGACAAAGGAGAGTGATAAAAATATAGGAGAATCCTTTGTAATAGGAAAACATCAAAATACTCGGCTAAAAGTGCTCTACTCTGCTCTCAAAATAAAGGATCAAATACAAGAAATACAAAATCACAAAACTCAATATTCTTATGTTAGCAGTTAGAATTAAGCGACAGCAAACCTTACCGTAGGACCATACATCACTTTTGTGAGTAAATATTTGATGCTGTATACTCTCCAGGGCCAACCACTTGACAGGCACCTGAAATTTATTGGTTGAGTTTCAGCTGGTGAAATAGGATGACCATTTTAATTTTGAGACTAATTTGTTCAATAGATCCCTCCCTCCCCCAATAGATTCCCTCCCCCCACCCAACGGAGATTAGCTTCAACCATGGCATTTAATGAATTTAACAGATCTATGGAGAAAAGGTGGACAAATTTTACAGGATAAACAAAACTCATACCACTGGATCTTCTAGGTCATCTCTTAGTGCAGTTAATCAAATAGTTAATCGGCTCAAATAGTGACAACAAGAAGAATATAATATACGGATTACGGAAGCTAAGTTTTCACTATACCTTTCCACCTCGAGCTTCATACTCTTCTTGACCGTAGTCAAGCATTTTAGCCAACCCAAAGTCACTGATAACAACATGAGTAGGTTTGCAAACTGAAACAATTCAAAAAACTAATTTCCCAGCATATTTTTAACAGCCATGTTTAGCATGCGAGAGAAGCAAGTCTGTTGTGAACGACAGATTATGCATGAACTACAAAAGAGTGAGCATTTTCAAGAACGGAGAAATCTTACCCAGCACATTACGAGCCGCGAGATCTCTGTGAACGACATGATTTGTTTCCAAATAATGCATACCCTAAAATTACAGCAAGTATTGCATATTTATTCACATGACAAGCATTAGATATACTGCTACCAAGAGCGCATAATTGCACTATATATAAGAAGAAGAGTAAGCCACTAGAGGGTTCCTCCTCTTGGCATTGCGTAACGGTGTTCTGCCCACAAAACGCGAATGTTCCCCCGTTGGGTGGGGGGAGGGGTTAGCAGAAAAGAGGTCCCCGTTTGGTGGGGGGGGTAGCAAAGAGAGGTCCTCGTTTGGTGGGGGGGGTAGGTAAAAGAGGTCCCCGTTTGGGGGGTGTCGCCAACAGCCAATCAGATTCAGCCAATCTTAGTCTTGACTTTGCGACCTCCCCCCAAACGGGGACCCCGTTCTGCCTATCCCCCACCAAACGGGGACCCCTTTTGCATACCCCCCCCACCAAACGGGGACCCCTTTTGCATACCCCCCCCCCCCACCAAACGGGGACCCCTTCTGCATATGCCCCCACCAAACGGGGAGTGGGTATGCTTGTCGACCCCCCCCCCACCAAACGGGGGAACATTCGTGTATTGTGGGCGGAGCACCATTGCCAAGAATGCCAAGAAGAAGAGCCCTCTAGTGGCTTACTCTTCTTCTAATATATAGTGCTACTACTCTTGCTGCTACTATTCAATTGTTTCTGACACTGTACATTTGTCAAATTTGTTGCTGCATTTGTCTTATTAATTGTTCGGTTATAACGTGAAAGCAATTAAATATTACTCTACAATAAGGCATACCGAAGCAATTTGGTAGCACCAGGTAAGTAAAGCCGGTGAGCCAATCCTATTTTTGTTCTTTTGAACATATTCTAACAGGTTTCCCAAAGGCATGAGTCGGGTCACCAGCATACATTGAGATCCAAAACAGACTCCGAATAAACGGACTAGAAATTCATTATCCAGACTGGCCATTTGGCGAGCTTCCTCCAGAAATTCTCGTTGAGAGTCAGGATTTGTATCATGGAGAACTTTGATGGCAACTATCACTTTGACACCGTTTCCTTTTCTGGGCATCCAAAAACCCTGAAACCGATAAAAGTTGTTTACAAGTCGGCTGACAATAAATTTTAAACTTGTAGCTATTTTTGGATAATAAATGTGTTGTTAGTTATAGCGATAATTTAGTTTTTGTCTGACCTTGTAGACGGTTCCGAATGCACCAAAGCCAAGAATTCCTCCAAGCTTCAGCTCATCCTCTGTTATCAAATGAAGTCGCGACAGATTGGGTACAGCGTTAGGATTCTGTTCCAGTTCAATAACAGCTGGGTCGTCTCCTTTCTGCAACTAAACTAACAAACTTCACATACTGAAACACAATACAGCAATGGTAACAACAATGGTAGCAACACAACACAACATAGCAATGGTAAATAATTCGTTCCAACAGGTGGCCATAGCTGAAATGATATGTAGGGAGCTTATGAGGCGAGAATAAAGAGTTTCATTTGGCCATAATAACAATAAATGGTGTAGGTTAACTAGTCCAGGCTAAAATTGAAATCATACATTAACATAGGGTCGGGTTCTGGGGAGGCTTGTCCCCAAAAAAATTTGAGTGGGCTTGTACCGTGAACAATAATTTTCAGGGGGGCTTGTACCTCAAGAATAAATTGTAAAATTATTCAAAAAATTAAGGCTAATTTTATTCAAAATTTGCAATTTATTATCAAAATTTGCAAAAAATCTTCAATTTTTGGAAAAAATGTAAAAATTTTGCCCGATTTTTCCCAGAAATTAAACATTTTGGCTAAAAAATACTGGCGAAGCCGGAAATTTTTTGAAATTTTACTGAGAAAACTAGTTTTTTTCCGGCTATTTTTGGTTACCCTTTGGCCATTTTTTCGTTACCCCTTGTCCCCGACGGCGATAGGGCTTGTAACTTGTCCGGGTTGGGGGCTTGGACCTCCCCAGACCCCCCGCGTTAACCTATCATTGAAATGTACTGCTAAATGAAATGAACACGCTTACTCCGAAGACTTGCAAGAATGTTGCATCCCGTCTGTACTTGTAAGCCACAGCACCAATTACAATAAGGGCTAAACCAAGGATGCCACAAATGATTCCCGTTGCCACTTGAGCACTTCTATGTCTAAACAAACATTTTACATATAACAGCTAGCCTAATTTCAATGAAACTATTAAATAAATACAATGATAAAATTTGCATAAATTAAAATAAACTAAATGAAATTAAATTAGGGTTTTTAAAATTGAATCCAACTATACATATGTATATCCGTCTCCCTTGAATAGGATAGCAAATTTCTAGGACGCTCTGACTGGCATTATGGAAGATAGAGGAAGTCAGAAGGACTCACTGGGATTTAAGAAATTTATCCATGCTCCCTTACCAGTCACATAGTCCAGGTTATGCAACATTTTAGGTATAGTCATTGTACAACGCAAGATACATATGCTACCTATTTGCTCCAAGAACAGGAGGTGCTGTGCAGGTTTTGTTCACTGATAGAATAGGAACATCATCCGGACAGTGTGCAGTACAATTTATCTGAAACAATTTAAAAATTATTAACATATAAATTAGATAGAAGTTTTAGACCACTTAAGGGTGGGGGGCTACGAATTTCACTAAAAGTTCGATGTTGGAAAAGCTAGCTAGTCTTTTACCCATAATAGTATTAGGTTTAGTGTAAAATAGTTTAAAGTTTGAAAGAATTCCATGCAGTGTAGCGTCCTGTGGAGCCATCAGAAGTTGGTGTCATCGGTCCAAAGCTCGACATGATACGTACACAAACTTCGCCTCGCCCTGATCGCAATGTACAAGCTACAGTACCCAAATTTTCAGGAATTAGTTCTGACATACCTATATAGTGCTTTGATATCATGTAAAATAATCTCTAGACCATTGCATACTTTTCTGTGCGATACGATCAAAGTGCAAAAAATTGGGTGTTGTAGGTCTATACGGGTGGAGGTTAACTAACTTCTAATGAGCTGTGGTTTACCAAATGAACCCAACTTTGCTGCAATTAATACTCCAAGTATCTGTCTTAACTTTTGTATAAATGACGTGATTTCGTTAATCCCTGCGTTCGCAGTTTGTAGATTACATTATCGATATTGTAGCTGTTATTTGGTTCCATTTCGAAGATGTGAGTCAAATATAACTTTATAAGCACCTTTTCGGCAAAATCGGAGACAAAAATTTTTTGACCCCATTTTTACTGCGCTTAGCTAGCTTTTCAAGTCTAAAAATAAGGCTTATTTCTTAAAAAAGTTTGCTAGCACACTAACCGGAAAACCAAAGCCCTTGAAACTCACAGACAGTCTGCCCCTATTAGAGCCTAATATTTGGTAAAAAGCTGGGGTAGGCTAGGGGCTGTCAATTTTATTAGATCGAAAACGACGTACGGTCACCTCGCAACTTTTTGCCAAATTTCAAACTTTGAGCTGTTATAGCTGAAGAAGGAAGCAACGCTCGAAAGCCGGAATACTTTTAATATTTAGCACTGGTAACAGTTAACCTTTATGGCTGAAAGTTTGAGAATTGGTCTGACCGTTAATCCACCAGAGTTAAAAAATCTTTTTTGAAAAATCCCATTTTTTCCACCAAAATTTGTACTTTGGCGTCCTGCCAAAAACGGTGTATATGAGATATATCGTTGCCCTCCCTTAGCTTTTTTACTTTGATTTGTTGGCTAACGTTGGGGGGAAAGTAGCTCTCTCTGACGATGTCGTGCCAACACGTTCGAAGCCCCCCCCCCCCTTAAGGCTGCCAGGCAGACCTGAGTGTGCTGACTATTAGCCTCTGCAGCGCAGCCTGGGGAAGAGCCTTATGGGCTATAGGACTTAGCTCATGCTAATTGAATGGAATTAAAAAGCTCTACAGTCTACACCTATCCGAGGGAACTCATGGTTTTGGCTGTCACTAACTAGATTTGTGTAATGGAAACTGTAATGGAAATTTATATTTCAACCAAGAACTCAAAAGTGTCACTACAATTTAACTTAAAACGTAAACTTAAAAGTAAATTGAAGTTTATTTGCTGCCCAAAGACCGCTGCTTATTAGGAATAATAGTTCTGGAGTAGTTCACAAATATATAGGGTGATAGTTCTCTAAATTTTAGAAGTGAAGTAGAGGGGTGGAGGTTTCTAATCTTCAGAACGTGTCGCTGGTATCCGGTTCTTTTATGGTTAGTTTTTGCTGTGAATAGGTCGAATGCGATGTCGAGTAACGGCAGCGTTAGATGCACATGCCAAATTAATGTGTTCTACTCGCAGCAGGACTATATATTTACGGTATATATGGTCAAATCGGGCTCATTTTGCACAAAGCTCGTGCACGTTGTATTATATAAGAGTCATATATGCAAACAAACAATATTTCCATTACAATGTGAAAGCTTAGTGTTGTGAGTAGATAAACTGTTGCAGGGTATAATGAGTTATTAATTTATACTTCTGTAAAAGAACAACTCTGCAGTACAACGACTATATAATTTGCCATCTTATTGCTAAATAAACTTTGCTGATTAAGTCCCTATATGGCGTTGGCCCCAAATAACACCACACGAACACCTACCACAGTCTCATTGTTCTTAAGCGACACGAGGACTCCAGCGTGTCTACATCGATTACACTGCCAACTGAACGGTCTTGTACATCCACCTTCACAGTGAGGATTGCATGAAACGCAAACTCCCGCCTGGTTCTTCGTCCGCGTTGAATTTGTGTAATGCGTATCTCTGAAATTGCAGTATATTAGAATATTTTGCATAGAAGATGGATTAGAAAATTTTAGCATTTAAACTATGCTTGCAGATATTACAAATATACATGGGCGGCGACAATTTCGAGACGAGATTGCTTATATGTTGTGGTAAGTAGTGTAGTGAATTAAGAAATATAAAGGCTAAATGTTAATGTGGACTTTAATCCCATAATGAAAAAACAGTGATATACTTCGTTATACTTCCTTGTTCCTCGTTACGTTTATTATAATATACCTTTATCAGTTGTTGCGAGCAGTCGCTATACTATAAGTAGGATTAGAACGAGAAAAGCTTGAGATCACCCAGGTGTTGCCTGTGTGACGACTATAGTTTGCGGATGACTCCTTTTTCATAAAATTTGAGACTGTCAGCGATTGGTTTTTGCCTGATTTCTGATTGTATCTGCCGATTTGTCTACAATTTTGCATGAGGTAGGGTGACCTAATGCTCCCGGCCCGGGAGTAGGGGAAAGGACTATAGTATGAGGTGTTCGTGCACTACGCATTCAAGTGTGGGCAAATCAAGACGTTTTTCAAAAAATGTCTTAACCCTCTTCTGCCCAAGACTTCACGAGAAACGCGGCTCAAAGTGACCAACTTAAAAAACCGTTTTTGGGAATCCGATGTAATGGGTGGGTATTTTTAGTGTGACTGATGTATAAATGTATGTGTGTGTATTTTTGAAAATGTTAAGAAATGTGTGTGCGAAATTCATGTGAGTGAGATTTCTCCCTAAACTAGTCTTTTTGTAACGTGTTTTTATTTAGCCGCTAGGCGGCGCTGTCGTTTAGCAAAACTAGATAGGAACCTCCATCCAATCAGAACTTTCCAGGCTTCTCTCAAAAATCAATACTCTACGCTGATTGGTTACTTAGGGGGGTGGTCTGACGCAAGAACAGAAAGTTATTCAGTTATAAGTTTTTCTTCCATAAGGAGCGGTTGGGTTTTTAGTGGAGTTTGTTATATACGTATTTTTGGTATACACGAGTTCTCCCCCTTAGTGTTCTTTTACTTCAGTCCCTTCTGTCTAGGATCCCTAGTTTCTGTCTATTCTGCTGTTTGCCTTTATACTGTTTGGATTTCCCCTAATTCTATATATAACCGTCCCCCGATCTGGTCGTTCCGGCCAGATCAGCCCCTCTGACCGACTATTTGCTGTGTACGTATGTATTTATGGTCTCTTTCTATATGGGAATATTTGAATGATGGTAATTTTGTAAGTTGTCAAGTTCCTGTTCTAATTATAATTGTGGTTTTATATTTTGGTAACTCTCTCTGAAATTTTGTGAAAGTAATTTTGATAATTTGTGAAAGTATTTTTAGTTAGGTTCAAACATTAAATCTGGTCTCCAAACATTTGTAGATTAGGCCTTAGCATTTGTTGTTCGGTAGGCAGTTAGGTAGTTTAGAAAGTCTGGCAGTCTGAGTCTAGTTTGAGCGTAACTTTGTGGTGTTGTTTTGTAATTCTGTCTGAGTTAGGGTCACTGTTGTTCCAGAGGTTAGGCGAGGTTGTTGCTACAGGTCGACTGGAACAACATCTCCTTCAGGTCTGCTGTTTCCTAGCGCGCAGTACCCATCCGTAGTGCTTAGTAGTCAGGTTGCCTTCTACTAGCATTACACCGATGCACCCAAAAAAATTTAGAAGCTGTCAAAGTCGGACAAAGTAAAACTTTTTGCTAAACTTTCATTGCAAAAAAACCAATAATTTTATTTCTAGGTGCAAGACTTGATTCTGATACGGAATCAACTATTATTTTATTTTAGTCTGCATAACCTCTCCTATCACCCGGTAGAACGGCTTTGCCGCCAACTAAATTACAACCGACGTTGGAATCGTTTAAAATAAACACAGAAACATTAGCGCACAATCTGCTGAATCATCATTCCGCCAGAGGGCAGCCGGGACTTTACTTCGTTAGCAATTATTGAACTTATTACTCCAAATTGTAGTGCGAGTGTCGAAGAAAAATGGAGCACGTGATCAGAGCGCCAGTGTGCCAGAGTCTGCTCTTTGGAACAGATGCCAAATTACCACTTTTGCCAAATGGCCGCCGCGGGCATAAAAGGGTTAAGTCTAATGCCAATTTAAAAGTTTTCGGTTAAAGAAAAGATTGTTTTACACAATCTGCATGCTTCAATGTACCAAATGTATATCTATATCTATATGCATATCTCTATCTATACCAATGCAGAATTTTGTTTCGGTCATATTGGTGTCATCGGAAAGCTCAAAAGAAGAGAGAAAAATGTTATAGTAGAACTTTTGTTTATACATAGTTGCATTTCTGTTGCTTCAAGTATTACCTGGGACAGTCCGCAACACATCGATTGGCATCGGAATCCAGAAAATATTCACAGTCGCATCCATCAATAATTTGGTGAGTTCCTGGACCAGTACATCGTTTGCAGAGTGGATTGCATTTTTTGCAAACCTACATCAAACGATAATGCTAAATTTTTTCAGACTTACAAGTGACATTTGATTATATATGCGTTTTACGGCTAAATATGCTCCTGGGGAGGGATAGTTGGGAATTCAGAAAGACTTACCTAATATGGGGGATGTATAAAAGCCGGCCCGGCCCGGCCCGGCCCGGCCCGGCCTAGGGCCGGGCCAAAACTATATAAAACCCGGCCGGGCCGGAAACTATATAAAACCCGGCGTACTATAAAATGCTGTATATTTTGGGCCGGAAATAGTATAAAACCCGGCCCAAATTTCAATTTTAATATTTTGGGCCGGAAATTGTATAAAACCCGGCCCGAGTTTCAATTTTAATATTTTGGGCCGGAAATTGTATAAAACCCGGCCCGAGTTTCATTTTTAATGTTTTGGGCCGGAAATTGTATAAAACCCGGCCCGAATTTCAATTTTCATATTTTGGGCCGGAAATAGTATAAAACCCGGCCCCAATTTTAATTCACCTATTTTTGGCCGGAAATTGTACAAAACCCGGCCCGAATTTCAATTTTCAATTTTTGGGCCGGAAATAGTATAAAACCCGGCCCGAATTTTTATTTTACTATTTTTGGCCGGAAATTGTACAAAACCCGGCCCGAATTTCATTTTTAAAGTTTTGGGACGGAAATTGTATAAAACCCGGCCCGAATTTCATTTTTCATATTTTGGGCCGGAAGTAGTATAAATCCCGGCCCGAGTTTTAATTTTACTATTTTAAGCCGGAAATAATATAAAACCCGGCCCGAATTTCATTTTTAATGTTTTGGGCCGGAAATTGTATAAAACCCGGCCCGAATTTTAATTTTCATATTTTGGGCCGGAAGTAGTATAAAACCCGGCCCGAATTTCAATTTTCATATTTTGGGCCGGAAATAGTATAAAATCCGGATTTTTCGCGACTTTCATGAGAAGTTGTACATACAGGAATTTTCAGAGTTCGCTGAAAACAAATCAGAAGACAGTATTTTGGTCCAGGTTTTCGTTGTTTCTATTGCCAGCTTAATAAAAAAGTGCTAATGAATAGTTGAGCCGAAAAACAGGTACCATGCTCGCTTGCTGAGAGAACGACAGATCCAAAAACCCTCTGTACATATTTTCAGCAAAATCGGTTTCTCTTTATCCTCTTAAAAACATGGACGATTTCGGTCAATTTCAACTAAACTTTAATACTAAAAAGGTAAGCGCAGCAAAATTAAATAGAATAATATGTGTTTATTAAAATTCAATGCAGATTTTAAAACGGTTGTCCTTAAAATCACAGTTGGGAAAACAATTGATCCTGTAATTCTGTGGAGCATCACCAGTTGGAGCTAAGTTCGCGTAACTTTTAAATAGATTTTCTTTCAAAAGACCTAAAGCTTCAAATGTTTTAAAGTTTATAGTAATTTTTATGGCAAAATTAATGTCCTTTAATTAGTCCACTTTAGGAGAATACAGCCTTGGTTGGTTGTAGTGTTTCATAGGTTCGGCTTTTCACGTTGCCAGCAGCTCTCTCTCATAATACTTCAAATTAGCATTCATAAAGTGTTGTCAAATAACTGTGAAAAAATCATTTAGAGTTTATTACTTATTTATAATTATAATTAATTTACTTTATTTAATTTAATTTAATTATTGTTTCTAATAATGAGCATGTTTAAAACATTAGTTGTTCTATCTATTTTTATTTCATTGAGTAGCCTATTTCGTTTCTTTAGCGTAAATAATTCAGCAGAATATTGGCAACTGCTTAAGTCATTTTGAGGCATTATGAACTATCCAATGAAATTATGTGTTGCGCTTTCATTGGTTGGATTATCTTCTCATATTTAAAGCCTTACTACGTGCGCAAAATATGGCAATAACAATGTAATGCAGAGATGATTTTTAACTCGTTTAACCCACGTGCTGAGACGGGGGTTAAAATTCAATGTAAAATATAATAATAATTTACTTTATATTTACTTATTTACTTTACTTTTATAATAATAATATAATAATAATAAAAGAGCGAGTTAAAAGGCTTAAATTTAACCCATTCGTGAAAAGGGTAGAGTTAAATGTAACTCTGCAGCTTTTTAACTGTACGTGTCATTCACGAAAAGAGTAGAGTTAAAAGAGTTAATTTTTAACTCTTTTCGCGAATGAGCGTAGAGTTAAAAATTTTGACTCTGCTTAAGGGGGGTCGCTTTGGGTCAAAATAGATAGTATCGGATTTCGCTCATTTCGCTCAAACTACTGTCAATTAAGAATTCTGTGTCGACTATACCTGTTCAACTATTGAATCTACCATTCTCTGCAGTTGCCGAGTCTGTTAACATTTTTAACACTTGCCAAAATAGCAAAAATGAAATTCGGGCCGGGTTTTATACTATTTCCGGCCCAAAATAGTAAAATTGAAATTCGGGCCGGCTTTTATACAATTTCCGGCACAAAACATTAAAAATGAAGTTCGGGCCGGGTTTTATACTATTTGCGGCCCAAAATATGAAAATTGAAATTCGGGCCGGGTTTTATACAATTTCCGGCCCAAAACATTAAAAATGAAATTCGGGCCGGGTTTTATACAATTTCCGACCCAAAACTTTAAAAATGAAATTCGGGCCGGGTTTTATACTATTTCCGGCCCAAAATAGTAAAATTAAAATTCGGGCCGGGTTTTATACTATTTCCGGCCCAACATATGAAAATTGAAATTCGGGCCGGCTTTTATACAATTTCCGGCCCAAAACATTAAAAATGAAGTTCGGGCCGGGTTTTATACTATTTCCGGCCCAAAATATTAAAATTGAAATTTGGGCCGGGCTTTATACCATTTCCGGCCCAAAATATACAGCATTCTATAGTGGGCCGGGTTTTATATAGTTTCCGGCCCGGCCGGGTTTTATATAGTTTTGGCCCGGCCCTGGGCCGGGCCGGGCCGGCTTTTATACATCCCCCTAATATGGTATCATGGATTGAGGTTAAGAAACTTTAAAAATATTGCTGATGCATATATATGTACAAGACTGAATCTGAGCCGAGGTTACTGTATACAGCTTATCAGTGCATTCTCCCTTCAACCGAAACAGATTTACGATGGAAGAGACAAATCTTCACCGTCATGACAGAAACTGGGTGGCTAAATCGGTAGAGTGTTCGCCTAGAACGCCAAAGGTTGTGGATTTAATTCCCACTCGGACCCAAAATTTTCTGTTCGGAGATGACGCAGTGGCAATTATTTCTTTGAATTCTATCATTAGTATAAAGCCCTGTCTAAACCCTGCGTTTTCTAGAAAATTTAACAAATTCGACCATGTACTATCCAGAGCATGCAACAACAAGGGTTCAGTCACCCTCGGAAAAAGATAGTTAAAGATATTGTTTCAATGGCAACTGTTTATTACTGAAAAGGCTAAATTTATACCTGATTTTGATAGGTTAGTTTCGAAGTTACGCAATGAGTTATGCTTATGCATAACACTGGCTAAACCTTGGAATTAACAAGCAATATTGTGTGCAAAAGATTTATTGTCCGCCGGGATAAATATTTTATGAAATTATAAACCTGCTGCGCAGTCAATATTTTTTCATAAGTGAGATGGCAATTGCTTAGATACAGTAATATTTTCTGCAAAAGATTGTGCTACTTAGTTTTGTCTGCTGGTGGCAGAAAAAATTAATATTCTTTCATGATTTAATCCTAATTTATCTCTCTGTTTCTCGACGAGATAATCTCATTTAATAAGCATACTATCAATCCTAGGCAAAATACTAAACTAACGTTGAGAAATTAAGACGAGAAAAAGATTAAGATTAAGAAAAATTAATTAAAAGTAAGACAAATTCTGCTTTACGAAACTGATACAAGAAGCGCAGAATTGTTGGTGTCAGTTAAAAGACTTTATTAGTCATTATTAAGAAAAGCAGAAATTTTCCGGTTTCGACTGATTCCCACAGACTAATTACACATATGCGTAATTGAATGGATTAGCAGTAGAAGTTTGTCGCAAGAAAAACCCACATAGAAATCATATAATGGCTACGTTAAACCATTGCACACATGTATTTATGGCAAAATGCATGTTTAATTAACAAAATGTGTGCTGAAGCTCGGCCTGAGCAACTTTAAAAGACCTGCTGCGCTGAGGCGCAGCAGGAATAAGAGTCATCAAAGCAGCTGCAGACGGTAATAACCCATTTTTTAGAAAAAGGATTGGATTAGAATCACCAATTCTCTCAAATTTAATCCTACTACATACCTGGAATAATCAATCTGAACATATACGTACGTAAAATGCTGGGGAATCAGCGACGTTTCCATGTTCAGTATAGTAGGACTCCAAGCCCGGATGCATGGAACAACTTTGACTTTCAGACGGTAACTGAGGCAAACATGTAAACTGCAAAATTTGTAAAACATAAATTAGAAAAGAAGCACAAATGTACGTACTTGCTGAGAACAAACCTGAGCCTAACAGGATTAATTGTGCAGATGAAGAATTTGTGAACTAAAAATTCTAATTTGGGAATCGCGTGATTGAGGATTCCCTAACGCCACAAATATTTTAATTTCTCCAACTGTATATACTCTAAACTATGAACCCATACGAAGGAAAATGCGCAAGCCAAGATAAAATCTGAAAAATCGGGGAAGGAAGCGAATATCTTACGTAATCATCCTGGTTATACTGAACTGCGTAATATCGACACTGAGCACATCCTCCTTTTGCCAGTGACGCAATTGACAACGGACCGCTACATGTTCTAGAAAAGAAAGAACAAGCAGAGATAAAATACTAACGTAGAGTTTTAAAACAATGCAATAATTGCGGCGGCCTGAATTTTTTAATGGCAAGTGTCGCATATGGAAACACGGGCCCATGTCAAGATAAAAGTCACGTTTTGACGCGTTCTGATCTACCACTTGCTTTTGTTAAAGCTTTTATTTTCATGGGGGTTCTTGGGATTCTGGGGGTTCTGAATTTTTGTTAAGATTTGATCTATAACTATGTTTAGATTCATTTTTTGATGGGGGTTCTTGAGGGTTCTTAACTTTTCGAAGAGGTTTGACCCGCAGCTAAGGTTTCAAAATTTTTGATGGGGGTTGCTGGGGTTCTTGGGGGTTCTGAAATTTTTTCAGGAGACTTGATCCTCTGCTGTCTAGTTTTAAGTGTTTGCTAGAGGTTCTGAGGGCTGTAGAATCCGGGTATACCGAAAAGTGTGTGCGTTGTCCGGACTTAGATCAAGAACGGACTTTTTCTTCTTTTTGCGTCAGCTTTCGATCGATACCCATATTGTGGGTATTGGACGTAGCATAAACGCAAATTTTAGTCTAAATTTATGAGAAAAGCCAGGAGGTCCCCCCAGTACACCTCGGTTATATGCGATTTTTAACTCAAGGGTGCCTATTGCTGCTCATTGTGGTGTATGAGTTTTTCAGTTATGAGGTTCTGCTGGTCTTTTCGTTGGCTCCTTTTGTTCCTGCTCCGCTGGAGCAGGAAATGTATAAAATGGAAACTTCTGTGCTTAGGGAATTAGATAAGGTACTACTTGCGCTAGACGTCACAAGTTCAGCCCGACATGACAAGCATAGGCCTGCTGTCCCTGGTGAGGGAAGTCAAGTGAAGTTGTAAACTAAAACTGGAGTTTCCAACGCTTCGAGGACGAAACGACTCCAATGAAACCAGATTAGCAATTGAATAAAAAAAGGTCTACAAAGGAATACTGCCCCTTTTGGGGCCTACTTGTTTCTATGCCCTCTACAGGTGAAGACAGATCTTCTGTTCTGCTGATGTACTCATTGCACCCTCCTTGAACAATTAATCCGAAAATGCAGTTTTAAAGAATGTCAGTATGCAAATTAGCTTCAGTAACATCTAGACACAGTTCATAATTAGCAGCTTCTCCGAATGGTTGCAACTTTTAAGTTGTTTCGAGACAAGTCCTTGCTGCGGTAACTGTAGTAACTGTTCCTACGAAAACTCATAGGACAGGCAGGAGAACCGCTATGCTCATGTACTCCGTAACTAATTCTAATCACATTTCTAAGTTCTGCAAAAAATATAGATTTCTGCCCTGCAGCTGGCCGCCAAAAGCCTATTCATCCAAAGCACGTGAATTCATGCATTTTTATGCTCAGTTGCAGAACGATACCCCTTTTAGGGGTCCTCATCTTAATATTTCTGTTTATTGAAGAAGAAGTAGCCTAAACTAGATAAGATCAAGCATATGCTGATGTGTTTCTGTCGATGGGTTGCTTAACAAATGCTTAGGTACTTGCTCCCCTTGTTGCATGAATTGTTGCATGAATAAAGAACTCATCATCCTTGAGCACTGCCCCTGCACCACTATTATTTGAGCATGTGCTACTTACAAATCTGTATCATTGCCACTACTCTTTCCAAGAAAGCAGTTGGTACTGCAGCTCTGGCACTCGCTGGAATTTTGATTCAGGTATTTATTGCGAGGACATTCCGACACACAGCGACCGTTATTCATTGCATGAACACAAGTGTAGCATTCCTTTTCTGTCTAAAACAATCGTACCGTATTGTACTACTGCTTGAACAATAAGTATTCGTACGGTGTATATGTATAATATAGATAATATGCAACACTGAATTTAAAGTTTTTGGGCAGATCCAAACTTTGCTGCTAGAAAACTTCAAAACAGCTTCAAACCTAACTAAGTTTGGTTTGATCGTACAATAAGCAAAACGTCAGATTTTAATCCCCCCTTACCTATCCGATGTGTGCTATTGTAGCTACATATGGTTGCTATTGTCGTACTTAGGGTAACCTTGCTTTCAAGTTTTCGTAAGTTTTCGTTCGTTTCGTTGGTCTCGATTATCCTAAAATGGAACTCCACATCCTAACTTACAGGTCCGTAACATTGGCTGCACAACGGATGACAAGGAACGCATTCTCCTGTTGGTGTTGCGAAGAATCTAAACAAATCAACGGTATCCAGCTATTTTGATGGATTTCAAATTTTCAAGACCATGCTAAATTGTTAAACAAGGGTTCAATATAGTGAAAGAAATCAAGAACGAAAATTTGGTAGTGTTAGATTTCATGCTTCAGATGGCACAATTATTGATTTTTCGGTCGGTATATTTTCTTGAACGTGCTATGCTAATTCTGCTTCCGTCTTGGAAACTATCATTAGGTTTTGTCTTGTCTGTCTGAACGGAAAACACTGCAGGACTCTAATCCTCCTACAGACTTCACAACCAAAGCCGGAAGCTGAGAAATGTCCAGAAAATTACATGCTTATAATGAAGAATTCAGCAATTAGGAGCGAACATTCAGGAACTAAAAATTAGCTCAAGTCAGAATAAATATTAGCTTGCAGGAAGCAAATATTTTTAATGTAATTTGCCATTGCCCTGCGAGCAGCAAGAGCACACGTAGAACGCGTGTTACCCGAGATCTCTACTGCAATTTGGTACACAAGTATCATTTGAGAAATGATATTTCGCACAAGACCAACACATGTCTTCTTCAGGACCCCAACAACCGGTTGATTGATTACAAGCGGGATTACAAACGTTGTTATCATCATCTAAAAATTTTAAGCACAAAAGTATAGAGCTATTTAGGCTCCTTCGATCTCATTCAAACCCAGCCATATACGTACTCCAGCTTAACATGAAGCGAAACAAATTCAAAATCAGTGTACTACCTGGACCCTGTAGACCCTTGTAAACATAAAACTGAAAGTGCTTTACTTTATTTTGATTTTAGTACTTTCTTGGGGATAAAATCTTGACATTTGACAACGTCCGAAGAATAATTTTTTGATTCAGCCTACCACAATATCGCTGTTGTCTGCTAGTGAGAATTAAAATTTTTCCATTCCGTATAATAGAGTTCCAAGGAAGACTGCGGAAGTAGCAAAGATCAGGATTCATCTCAAATTTGACATCTCCATTTAAAATCTTTCTGAGAGACTTTAGGCCTAGTTCGTTGAGAGGACTTGGTCCAATAACCATGCTGAATTGGTTTCTGTAAACGAAACTGACAAGTGACAACGAATGCCTACATAAGTGAATAGTTAGCACTATCTTAAATTGGTCCTCGTTCACGTAACAGAAGTTAAATGCATATATCAAATTATATCAACTCAAACAACTCAAAAACTCAGAAACCTGAATGCATATTTGACTGCATGTACCTTAGTAATGTAACATTACACAACTTTACACCTACATTTAAAAAGATTTAGTAAATAAATTCAACAAATACAGTTTACAGATATTAGATCTTACTCATATGTTCTAGATCCCATTATGACTTCCAGATTTCTTAGAAAATCTAGTGATGTCAACCAGTACGGATATTCATCAAAGTAGCCAGGAATGTGCAACATAAAATAATCGCTCACGTGCCTAATCGTGGACAAAATTTCCAAATCTTCTTTGACCAATGGATGTAACTTTTGACTGAAACCAACCAGAGAAGTTAAAGTATATAGTTATAGCGCAAATAATAGGAATGGGAAAAATAGGAAGTTTGCAGTTATCACGGGAGTTACCTCCTTTCCTAGCTCGGTGTGAAAACGGCTACAATTTTTAATGAATATGCTGATTTTTATATTGTGAATTAGTATACTAGAATTTTGTATTAGTATGCAAATATAGCATAGCTTAAACTTACAATGGCATTACATCAAAATTTGTAGTATGACGAAAGGATTGCCCCAGTAATGTTATATGTCCTTTGATGTGAGTACAGTTTATCAGCTTATGGATGTTGGCCGATGTTACTGATGCTTCTTTGAATTCACAACCTACAACTTCACGTCCACAGTAAATTCCATCCAAATTTAAAAAATATGTAACGTACCGGGGTACATAACACTCAATTACACTTACAAAACCTTCTGCCTTTTTGGAGAGGTCAACATTTTGGGATTACGGTAGATCTTTCATGAAAACAATTGCAGCTGTCTGACTTTTGACTTTTTGAGAATTAAAAAGTGCACCCCTTACTCTTCTTGTTCTTCGTAAAAATACAATGTACCTATCTATTTTTGATAGAAACTGATTAGCTTTGATCAGGAAGATAATGTTATAAAATGATCGGGGTTTATTGAGCAACCCTTTATGCTGTTAGATTACTAATGTACGTTCGCTGCATAGTTTATTTAGAAAACGTTGGGTCTTTCCCATTATCCCCCCATAGATCCGAAGAAGTACCGAAGAAGCACAATTTGACTGATTGGGTTGAAATTTGGTGGAGGTAGGTTTTCGGGCCTGCTGATTTCAAAAATGCAAAAATTTTAAAATTTAAAAAATTTTAAAAATTTAAAAATCTTAGTTTGGTAAGGGGTCCAAGGGGAACCGAAAAATTTTTTGAAAAAAATTTTGCTGATAACTTTCGTACAGGGGTTTTCTGGGGTGCCGGTCACGAATCTGAAATCAGTTTTTCGATTCCGCTTTTCGTTAGCTTAAATTAGCTAAAGTTTTAAGCTTACGATGTAAGCTTATCCTGAGCTAACGAAAAGCTGAATCGAAAAACTGATTTCAGATTCGTGATCAGCACCCCAGAAAACCCTTGTACGAAAGTTTTCAGCAAACTTTTGTTCAAAAAATTTTTCGGTTCCCCTTACCAAACTGAAATTTTTAAATTTTTAAATTTTTTTTAAATTTTAAAATTTTTGCATTTTTGAAATCAGCAGGCCCCGAAAACCTACCTCCACCAAATTTCAAGTCAATCAGTCAAATTGTGCTTCTTCGGTACTTCATCAGAGCTTATAATAATGGGGGGATAATGGGAAAGACCCAAAACGTTTACCAAAAAAGTTAGAAAATTAATTTAGATATGAAATGTCAAAGATATAAACTTCATAAGCTTAACTGCTTAAGCTAAAACATGATTGATACTTTTGGTTTGGCATCCTGATTCAGGGCACGGTTTGCATTTTCTTGCGTCTCCAGCATCCCCGTTTTCTTCAGGTTCATAACCGGATGGGCAATGTTCCACGCAATAATGGTCAAATACGTACAAGAACTCTGAAACAAAGAACATTTCCGGAGCCACATTTCCTTAAACATTAAGAATTTTTAAATAGGTTAGAAATCCAAATCTTGAATGATCTGCGTTAAATGAGAAACAAAAACGATGATTTCGACTCACTAAATAACTAGTGGAATATTGTTTACCTGGACACTTTCTGACACAAGTTCTCAGATACGTGTATCTCCCATCCGGATTCAAAACGTATTCTGCCTTTCCATGTGATATAGGCTTGTATAATCTTGGACACTCGCTGAGACAGCTGCCTTCATTGTTCACGCCTTGACAAACCTAAAAATGCCGCCGGTACACCATATCAGATCCCATCTGTCCCGGTAAAACCCTAGTGTACTGTACATATGTCAAGTCGCGCATTCACATTGCTTGTCATGTACAAAATCCTAAGACAAGCTTCAAATTGCTTGATATTTTGCTTCTACATATATTCAAACACCTTCTCATCCCTTTCGGTTTTAGCTATTTCTAGGACTCTTGTGCTTGTCTTGATCTTAAAAGCTTCTAACACTTCTAACTCATGTAAAAATTTCTTGTTCAGGAAACTTCCGCAGTGCGATGCAGATGATTTGCTTCAAATATGCTACGGATTATGTTAAGGCCTTTTTAGATTTCGGAGTTCTACTGACAACATGGGCAGACTTTCTGTGTGACTACAACGCTCAGCAAAAAGAGTGTACTACAACAATGCAAAACTGTGTCCATATTTAGTTTTAACGGCCTTTTATAGTCTATTCATTTGTTCTACATTACGATGGTCCGCTTGATCTGTTCTACTTGCGGTACTGATCGCTGCCAATCTTTTACTTTGCACCACATCCCCCCAGAGTTCCAACTCTTCTTTTTATACCGGTCTGTAAAAAGCCTCATTGTCCACGCCAGGGTTAAGCAGCATAGGCTTTCTTCGCCTACGCCGAGGAAACCGGGGAGGGTACCCGTGTTTCGATCGTTCTGATCTTGATGTTCTTCGTTGTGATCGTCTCTAGCCCCAGCGTTCGGCATATGGTCAAAATAATATCTTTCGTCCTCGTCGCCACTTCCGATGTAGTCGCAGAATACATCATTGATCTGACCGCCAGCTTCGGAGAGTTCCACGAGGTTTGCCCTGCGCAGATCGTTAAGGTGGCGTGGAACTCCGTTGACGTCGACAGTGCGTAGTGATCGCAAACTAGTGACTTACTGCTTGATCCAGGGAGTAGCGCAACGCGTATTTGTTGGTTTCACATATACTGCGTCGCCCACTTGTAGGTTCAGCAAGTTCGGCTGCGTCTTTGTTTGCTTAATCGGATCTCCAGGTATACGAGCTTTATACTTGTGCACCCTGGATGTAGGAACGTCGCCTAATTTGTTCGGGGTATGATTGTACCAGAAGGCCATTAGCTCCACCGCCTGTCCGCTTCGTGCCGCCATCCTTTAGATTGTGCCATGATTTCTCTCCACAATGCCATTTCTTGTAGACGGTAAGCCGCAGAGAATACCTGTCGTATTCCAAGTTTCCTTGCCCACTCTTCAACCCAACTTCAACTCTTCAACGGCTTTTGAATACCGTACCGTTATCAGAAAGCAGCTCATCAGGAATCCCGTGCTCCAATATTACTTGTTCTAGTTGCCAATTGACATGATCAGCGTCTTCTTCGGCAAGCTTACGCCAAAAGGAATACCTGGTGGAGGTGTCGGTCGATTACAGTGAGATACGCCTTGCCGTTGTAGTGGGTAACATCCGTTGCCAACCTTTCCCATGGCCTTCCAGTTTCTAGCTACCCTCGTTCCGTACTTACAGGGTAGGATCAATTCGCTTGCACATTTCGCAATGGTCAATCACTTCTTTGATCAGCTTTCGTTCCAACTTTGAGCTTACTTGCCTTTTCCGAAGGAACCAGGTGCGATCAACTCCAAGGTGGTGGCGGTCGTGGACTTCGTTTACTTTGCCCTTAATCAGTTGCATGTCATCAGCAATGCCAGCGGCGCACACAGCGGGGATCAGCCAACTTCGGCACTCGGGTGAGTTCGTCCGCTTTATTGCTTTCAGATTTTACCTGCCTCACTGTCAGGTGCAGCTGGTATTCTTTCAGTGGATCCGGGTATGACATCAAGTCGCCGCCTGGTTAGCATCTCGGTAAGCCCAGCAGCCTTAATTCTGTGGGTGTCGTTTAACACCGAGTTGAACTATCCAACCAATGTAGCTGAGTCGACGTTGATCTTTATTTTGTTGAGCCACCACTTCAGTGCCATGTTGAGTCCTCGAATCACCGCCTCCGATGTCGCAGAATTTATGTGTGCCCGCCTTTGTTCTTCTCGCAGCCACGACCCGTCTTCCACCGTTCCTCCCGGAATAGTCACCATGGCCCCACAGGCTAGAGAACTTGCGTCGCACCACACTTCGCCCTGCTTTTCCCACGTCGGAATTGCCCAGACTCCTGGCACGAGGTCGCATTTCTTGCTTTTTCTATTGTTTCGGCAACGTACACCTTCGTCTTCTCCGGGATGAGATCATCCCAACCCAGACCTTTTGAGGAACCCACAGGCAACTCCTAACCATCCTGCCACGGGATGATGGCCCACCAGTTTTCCACACACCGAAAACAGCTGCCGCTTGGTCAGTCTTCCTATGGGAGCTTCTATCTCTATTTCTTTTCCACACGTACTGTCCTGCATTGTGCCCTGCCGGAGACCTAAGACTCTTGTGTCGTCCAAATCCTCGGCATCCTTTGCCTCTAACCCATACACGGCCAGGTGGTCTTTGACTCTTGCTTACACAGAGCTGATACCACAGATTATATCATCGATGTAGCTATCGGTGGCTACAGCTATGTCTTGCCTTAGTGACAGTTCTTTGTGTAGGATCGAACGCATCACCTTTGGTGCTATGCTCAGTCCGAACCCCATTCTCTCGTCATCACGTAGGGCTTGCCTTTGAAGATAACGGCTTCGTAAGGTATATTTTCCGGGTGCACCATTACCTGCAGATACGCTTTCTTGAGGTCAAGCATCTGAACATTGGTTCCTTTCTGTCGCCAGCTGCGAAGTTTTTCTGGACATACCGCACATTTTTTCCCAGGGTAATTCAGGATGGGCCTGCTCAATTTCCGATAGTCTATTATGGGTCTTACTCGGCCTTTCCGCGGTTCATCTTTTGCCATGAAAGCGACGATCCCTTTAACCTCACCATGTTTTCTTGGGTCGTGCAGCTCAAGCCAGCCGTCCGAAATCCACTTTTCTACCTCCGCTTCGAAACCTTTACGTGTGCTTGGTGCCATGACGTAGTCCGCCTTTACATTCTTCAGGATAGCAGGCCCACGGTTCCAGCGCCACCGTACCGTCCAGTACTTTCCAGTGAAGGTAGCTTCGAAATCGGATTCTTGAATACTGAGAACCTCCGAGACACCAGTTTCTTTATCCTTTTCTGTCCAACAGGAAGATTGTCGACATCGTTCACCTGTACGGCACCGCTGTTGTGAACAGTCATTGTTCCCAGTTGGCCAACGTAGTCCATGCCCAAAATCAACTGAATACCCGAAAGCAGGAACTTAGATTCCGGAATTGCCAACTCTACCTGCTTTATTAAGCTAGGCTTTTCGTCCATAGCCACCGTCGCTGTGAAAAAGCCATTCAGCTGCATCTCTTTTCCGCCGAGAGTAGTGACCGTGCCATTACCTCCGTCAGGACTCCAGGACCCGAGTCTTTTGGCCAAGTGTCCAGCAATTACCGATGTCGTACACCCACTGTCCACTAGAACTACGCAGCTGACCTTCTCGTTCAACGTCACTTTAATTGTGGGCAAGTTTATTGGCGTAGCTCGGAGGCGCCCGCCGGCGCATGTACTGACGAGGCCTCCGTTCGTCCGTTTCCCTGGTAGCAACTTACCGCGGTGTATTCTCGCTGATGACAGCTATGGCAGCCTAGCTTGCACTCACGGCGGAAGTGCCCCGGTTTTCCACATCCATAGCAGTGGCCTTTCGATGTTTTTGTAGCAGCCACAGGAGACCTGGCGATTCCAGCGAAAACCATGGTACTCTGACGTCGGTCCGCCATCACCGCTTTTGCACATTGCAACAAGTCCCCAACCGTAGACTCTCGACCCTGCAACGCTTTGACCTGCGCTGCAACGTCATCTAGTCCGCAGACAAACTTTGACACTTTAAGCACACTGTCGTCTTGAGTTCCCATAATAAGACCCAGTAGCCGACGCAGGTCAGGTCAGCCAAAAACGCATCGGCTGGCGTTTCCATTCCCAGGGTTCTGCTCTTCAGTTGATCGAAGGCTTGGTATGGCGTTCGCAAAGGCAGATAGAGCGCTCTTTATCTCGTCATAAGAGGACTTCTTTGCTTGGTCCATCTGATTGAAAATGGCGAATGCGGCACCTTGCAGGAATAGGGGGATAAATTTCGCCAAGTCTTCAATCCTCTGCAGAGTGCCTACCAACTCGGCCTTCTTCAATCATTCACTTATATCCTCTCCTTCCGAACCACAGAATTTCGGAAGGATGTCCGTTATCTTTATGGCAACAGGCCGAAATAGCTTGTGTGACTACAACGCTCAGCAAAAAAGCGTACTACAACAATGCAAAACTGTGTCCATATTTAGTTTTACCGGCCTTTTATAGTCTATACATTTGTTCTTCATTACGATGGTCCGCGTGATCTGTTCTACTTGCGGAACTGATCGCAGCCAATCCTTTACTTTGCACCACACTTTGTTTCGGTATCGTTGTGGTCGGAAAACTCAACAGCCTCGATAGGACTCTTGGACGATTTTAGCATACATTGCTTTGCTCAATGTTCTTGCTTGCATGTCTTAAACATTCCAGAATTGGCTTCTGCTGGACGTCCTGATTAAACTACTTTGATGTTTGTATTTCAATATACGTTTGAGTTGAGCTACTACATTAGTTTAGGGTAACTAATTGTATAAGTGATAGAAGACTAAAGATAAGATCAACCGCCAAACAAGGAGAGAATATTTTTCTTTCTTAAAAAAACTGCTGAAATATGAGATTTTCCATGTGCGAATCTCAAACGGTAGTATAAATATGGGCTTACGAAACAGTTTCCTTTCCCAGGCCCATTGCACCCACCAAGACAAGAATCGTCACAGCAAATTTTGCGTCCCGCCGCTCCGTAGCAACCCGATTTGTCGGTGCTACAATGACTTGGACACCCATCCAAGTAGCCTGAAATTAATCACCCTTACACATTAATCTAGGTATCAAGCTATGTAATGTTATTCTTGCTATCTGTTTACAACAGAAGTCCGTTGTTGATTCCATACTGTATTCCATACTGTTTGGTATATGTCAAATTTTTGAAGTAATTACTTTCAGATAAGACAAGTTAGAATTAAATATACAGTTTTTTAAAGTAATGCTATGAGCTAATAACATTATGACGCTTTGTAAGATAAGGCTTATAGCGAAATTCAAACAGAACTGCTAGAAAGGTAAACACAGACGGAAGTTAACGCTAACTTTGCTGGCAATCCGTTTCCTTTGGCCCCCAACATCGTCCTCCACAATTTTTGTGACAAGTGACATTCTCTGAAATACAATTCGTCATTAATTGTGTGTAACTTTCTATAAAATTATGAGTCTAAGATAAAATAGCTGGTAATGAAGAACGCATGATTGCATTGCACAATTTCATCGTAGTCTCTTCCAAAGATTCTTCAACTGAAAATTCAATCCACTATACCTAAGTAACATTTGTTCATGTGCTCGTTGGAAACGTTCATGGCTAATCTTTCTTCATAGCCTTCACCCATGATTTCTGACCATTGTACAGTCGATAACAGATGGCAAAGATACCGATTACCGTTGACGCGCACTTTACTGGGATCGCTGGGATCTTCACTGTTTCGTAGCACTGCAAGATCGTCACGAAACAATGTCAGAAATAAATTTGAAAACTGATTTGCATGAAAATACACAGGCTCGCTAAAGTTTTTGCGCTTTTTGCGAGGAGCATTTACAGGCCTCTGATCGCCTCTTTATTTGAGTCCTGCACTTTGTGGTGGTAAATAACAAAAATTTGAAAGTATTACTGACCCAACGTTTTCATTGAGTCTTTTCATTGCTTATTGATTTATCACAAAAACTGTTTCATTAGCAGGTAGTCCATGTTCTTTGACAGAGGTTCAGCTACCGTAACCCTAAGCGCTCAAAACAGAACAGAGAATAGAAGCTTCATTTTCCCGATGCTATGCTCCAATGAAACATTAAATTTCTCTAGGCTGTTTAATATGCATATGACAAATACAGATTTAAAACACAATCTGTTTTTACCTCTAAAATTAGGCATATTTAAATATTTTAAATCCATATTGTGAGAAACTACAACGGCTGCTTTATCAGAAGATAGTAGTTTCAAATTTGCATCATGAATTTGTACATCGAATTTATTGTTGGCCCAGACAACCTTCAACTCCGGAAGATCAATTCGTTCAACTTCGTTCTGAGCTATCAAGAGATAACCGTGAACCTAAAACACGTACATCCGCATGTACAACTTTTCGCGCTCACTACTGACACGGTTGAGTTCTGCCTGGGTAATGTTCCGTGAGGGAGAGCTGAATTCCTTTGGAATAAATCATGAAAATTAAATACTATCCATAAAATTTGGTAATTTTTTGCAACCTGCTCTCAGTTCAAGTAGTAATTTAAGAAAGCTTTGTTGTGAATTGAGCGGTATCGACAGTGGAAGGACATACCTCCATTTGCCATTGTCTAAGTATTAGAGATGAGCATTTCGGCCCACCGACGGGCCGAATTTTGTTAGCTTGGGCCGGACCGGGCAGAAAAAATCGTGCGCGCTCATCCCTAGCAGGTAAACATAAGTTAAATTCTGTTGAACGAATAAAATAATAATACTTTCTTCAACCTGCCATTTTCCACATAGTTTCTATTTTTTCTTGTTTGGACTGCATCGATATTTTACCTACCTATATACTTTCACCTTTTACATTACCTAATTACCTTTACCTACCGTCCTACCTCTTGTATGCTTCCCAAAAAGTCTAGATTGGCGCCTTTACAAATTCCTGTTATCTCCAGATTTCCATTCACAATGGTGCAGTTCTCGTACATCTCCCGTAACTTTTCCACATGGCTTTCACAGCCTTTTTTGTGCGCCAGACTTCGACTAAGGATAGCCATACCATTTGCAGTACCGGAGCAAACTGAAAAAATACACAGTGTATTGCAATCTAATATCTTTGTCTTAACTAGTCAACAAAATAGTTCCAAATTTGGTTAAAACAGTGACCAAGTTGTCTTACTTACTTCTTAATGTCCGTACTTCTTACTGTCTAACGATCTAAAAGTTAATAAATAATTAAAAAATTAAATAAATTAAAAAATATTGTTAAAAGGTATCTAGTCATTTTTATTAAGGATAGTATACAGCATAAATGGCAAAAGCTTAAACAGTCATTCTCCAAATGGATGTCCATTGTGGAGCTTTACTAAGCTTGATTAGCGGTTCTGGTAGCGGTGATATGCCATATATATTACGTTAAATAGTAAAGTTGCGAGGAAATAATTTTTAGGGACGGCATATAAAACAACTGCCGTTTAATGCTTTTTCTACCACAGAGTGGACACATTGCTTATCGACGAAGAGTATCAGTATTAATAATATAAACGAAAATATTCATGCTACGATAAACGAAGTAAAAATAATCACTATCCGATAGTTTAAAATTAAATTGAAGGGTTCTGTTATGGGATCTTACTTTTTGTAGTGTTCGTTATTTTAGCATACCAGTCAGCCTCTGATTTTGCGATAAGTAATATGACTGATACTGCTAGAAGTAACTCGCTCCGAATATCCATCAGCAGCGTACGTTATTGATTGTTACATTTTATCATTGATTAAATTAATGACCTAAGTATTCACAAAACAGATAATATCCGATTTAAGATATGAGAAAACCTGTGTTCATCACTGATCTCTGAACATAACAGAAAAGGGTTATAGAACAAGTAGGTACACTATATTGGAATATCCTTTGGGCTTGTAGAATAAATCTTATGATATGGGTTGCCTCCAGGTTTCCAGAGCGTCGGCAATTATGCTTGTTCAACTATAGTGAGCGATAAAATATGAGGGCTGATCTGTCAGACATTCGTCACCAGTCCTATTCGGGAAGGTATTAGGCAACAAAATCCAACAAACCCACTCATTTCCTGACTACAGCAATTCCTGATGTCATAACTATTGGATTCATTTTTAGTAGAATGAATAGATATAAAATATTAACATAGGAAACACGTCTTATAAAAGGAAAGTAAGTTTTTTATCTAGCCAAAAGCTCCAAACGAGCTATCTAGTTTCCGAATAAGGCAGTCAAAAAATCAACGGGAGCCAAAAGAACGAAAGGTTATCTATTCGTAAATGGAGCAGTGAAATGAGGAAAAACAGCTCAGATTGTGTGATCTGAGTTGCCGTGGGGATTTCAGGTGCAGAGCGCATGTCTACAGAGAGAATGAAGTATATCTACTTTAGCATAAAAAGTAATGACAATGCAAGTCTAACATTCAGGAAATAGAATTTATTGATACAAATCTGCCCGACGGGTCCACACAACCTAAACAACTGTTGTTGAGCGCCAACTCTAAACAATTGACTGTAAGTAAATAGCTAACCCAAACTTGAACTGGTTCTGCATAAACAGTATTGATTATTGATTATTTTCAAAACTTATGATCAAATTGCATTCATTTGTAGACTTGCGATGCTGATGCCTGACAAACTTTTACGTTGAATTTCAATAATCAGTTTAATTAACACTACATTACAATTAATTTAAGGTGCTGGTATCGCTTTGTGTAAATTTGACCCTATAGGCTTTAATTCTTTATGAAATTGGATGAAACTTTTCAAATGCACTATTTCGGTGCTCTTTAACATTCTGGGACCAGTCCCGCATTTTTAGGTGCAAAGATAAGAAATTTTTGGTTTTTGCCATTATTCTCTCAGCCCATAGTCGAGACACCAGATTGGTTGGTATGGCTGGAAAGAGGGCGCAAAAATGAACATATTTGCTTTTACAACTTTTGAGCTATCTCTAGTGATTAAGTCAGTATAAGCAAAAAACGATTTTTGGGGTCCAAAAATGGCCGTTTTCGAGAAAATCAGTTTTTTTTCAAAATTACTGCCAAATCGTACGGGCAATTTTGGTTTATTTATACTCGATCGATACACAGTCTCATTGCACATTTTATCAATGCCTATTAGCTGGAGTTTGTTGCTCTAAGCTAGAGATTTGGCCGAAAAACCATTTTGGCAAAACTGCGATTATTTTGTTTTGAATATCGATTTCTCAAAAACTACCCAATGGATTCGCGTGATTTTTGACAAAATGAGAATTCGCACTATTGCGGAGGGACATTTTTCTTGGTTTGAGCTAAAACATCTCCAGTTGCGAGAAAACTCAATGCAAAGTTGCGAAATTTCGTGTCACCGCACATTTAATGGATTTTCTTGACGTTAAGACCTGCTAAGCCAAATCCAAAAAAATGTCCCTCGGCCCACATGTCCTTTATAGGACAGCACAAGAAAAAATTTTGGCTCATTCCACAGTTTTGAGAAATCGATGTTCAAAAATTTTTGGTCTATACTTAGCCTGTCAGATGTCAGTATGTCAGAAAATTTTTGCTATTTTTTGGGGATTTTTACTAGTTTCGTACTCTCATGAGACTCTACAGATTATAAGCTTTAAAATGATGTATAAAGCTCTTTCCAACTCACAAAATTGCGAAACTTATGGCGTTTCAAAAAAATACCCGCAAAAGCACTGCACAAAACGATACCAGCACCTTAAAAGAATTTAAATTGATTTAAGCTGAAGCATGCAGATATAATTGCGATCGTGGGTGCTAGTTAACCTTTCGGCCTATGTCAAGATAAAAGTAACTTTTTGATGCGTTCTTATCTACCACTTGTTTTTCTTGGAGCCTTTATTTTCATAAGGGTTCTTGGGGTTCCGAGGGTTCTCAATTTTTTGTAGAGATTTGATCTATGACTATGGTTAGTTTCATTTTTTGATGGGGGTTCTTGGGGGTTCTAAAATTTTTTCAAGAGATTTGATCCTCTACTGTCTAGTTTTAAGTATTTGCTGGAGGTTCTGAGGGGTTTATACCGAAAAGTGTGTGTGGTTGTCTGGACTTAGATCAAGGACGAACTTGTTCTTCTTGTCGTCAGCTGTCGATTGATGCCCATATTATGATAAAAGTCAGGGGGACCACCCCCCCCCCCCCAAGTACACACCGGTTATATGCTAAAAATTTGATGGCAGAGATACATATATATTATTATAAACATATCATGTCTGCTAAAGTGCCTTTTGAAGGAAAGGATCCGCAACGTAGTCACACAAAAATCAAAGTCCTGGATGCAAACGCATGAAAAAAATTTGAGAACCCCTTTTTCTGATGGAGGTTCTGGGGGTTCTAACTGTTATCTTGACATGGGCCAATCTTTCCATGTTGTCAAAGATATATTCAAGTTCTGAGCGTCCTTACAACTTTCAAAATAAAGTTACCATAGTCCCCATCAGACCACCACAATGAAATAAGGAAGATTATTGTAATTCTGACAAATTCGTAACTTTTAGGTTTCACTAATTGAAAGTGAGATTTACAACCAAAGGTTGAAAGCCGAGTGGTGGGAAGACTCGGATCGTCAATTCAACTTAAGGATGGGGATGGGGATCAAATGGACCGCTATATAAAGTTACTGGATGTGGCCGTGTGCAAATTTAGTGGCTGATCCAGTCCGATTAATTCTCTCCAGGACTAAAGTACCGGAGGTGAAAATTTTGGGAAGAATGGGTAAACAAAACAGATGTGAGACTAAAAGTTCGAAAACCGTTTGGAGCAACCACACCTCCTTTTTAAGGAGGGGTATCCTTTCTTTTTCTAAGCCCCCCCGAAGCAAATTAAGCTGATGATCTTTTTTAGTATTCTCATGTCTTGCATTTCAAACGCAGGAAACATCAAATGATTAAGCTAAGTAAGATCAGATTTTGAATAGGGTAATCAGTTTAGTCAAATTCTCCCAAATAACATCATTTTATCTAATTGTGAGAAAGTTTATGTAAGCTCCTGTCCGATTGAATATGTCACATCCCCGGATTATTCAACCGAAAATACCAAGCTTAGACATGAATTTGAACAAAATATCCTTAATGCGATTGTGCCAATCGTTATTTTAATTGAATGATATTTTGAAGAACACCACTTGTTTAGTTCTAATCCTAATCCATAACGTATGTAAAAAGAAATACAATCTGGCAAGAAGTCTTTTGAGTCCAAAAAAGTTGTTACGAGATTTCATAAACTTAATGCTTAAAAATTTACAAATTTGTGTTTCGAGCGAAACTTCACGGAAGGACTGATTCAGTAAGTAGATTTTTCTTGGTTCTCTCAGTCGTCAAAAACTGACGGTGTTACTGTTTTTGCGTAGGTATGTTGTTGACTACCGGAACAGTTACTTCAGGACTGTTTCAAACAGTTGCTACAATCAGACAACTGTGCGATTTTGCAGCAGCTTTGTATACCGGAATGAAATTCCGGCAGCCCCATAGCACGTGTATGAAGAAGTACTAAAAATATTGAAATAAGTTAAACAAGCTAGCTGGATCCTTGGCTGGATGGACAGTGCGTGTATCATATAATTGTCAAGTGGTCTAGTACCTGTGGGAAAGGAATTCTGTTGGTATTCTCATATTTTGAAGAAAGACGTCCAAATGGCCATATTGAGCTACTGAATTATATTCCTTGTAAGACACAAGTTGTTAATAACATATACTCTATGTCTAACCTAGAGTACAATTCAGTTCGATTTTACCTCTCCAGCAAGGATGAGCTAAGTATGATACCTTAAACTAAAATATTTTGTAAGAAGTCAAAGAATAATCTATAAAAATGGCTGAAAATGGCTAACGCCCAAACTTGATGTTTTAATTGTTTGAATGAAACCGGTACAACAAGTCTGGTTTACGATACTTTCCTATTTCTGGAAGTGTACGCTATTATAGTAAAATTCAATTATCCACAATAATGTGAATGTCTGCCAAAGTGTCTGTTGTAAAGTTTACCAGAAACTAGTATACATTAATGTCGCCAATTTAAAGGTTTCCTGACATCTTAAATTTGCAATCTAAACGCAGAGTCAAAAACTTTTAAAATTAAGGATAGATGCTCCAAGACACATGGTACAGCAGAACAAAACGTCTCAGCTAACAAACTAAAACAAGAAGTCTTCGCCGCGCAGATGGCTTCTGCATTACAAGAGGAAGAATACATCAAGTGTAGAAACATGAAATACAGGTTAGCGTTCGCCGGCCGCCGGCCACATCCAGCAAGTCGTTTTAAAACATTACTTGCCGTACACTCATCGAGGATATGCAATTAGTATTTAGTACTATGTACTCTAGGTATTCTGTATTTAGCTTTATCAAAGTGCATCGACGTATTAATTCAGTGCTACCATATATGAAACTCATTGCAAATTTTTGTCACCGAATCACCCTGGTGCGACCAGGCCAGAAAAATTCCAAAAACAATCTCACATTACTTGAAAAAGCTGAAGTATTCTGATATTGGCAGCAAATGTCCAATTAAGAAGAACGGATGCAAGTGAACGAACACTTTCGTGATATTTGTGAATAATGTGAACAAACTTTTTGTTAACAATACATGATTTCGTCAAACCAGTTGCTTTGGGCAAACTCAGTTGTCTATTATGTATATCCTTCTAATCAACGCAAGGTGCACTGCCGAAAGTTAAATACCATAATTTGTTCCAATTCCATTCCTACACTTTTCTACAGTTACTGCGTGCGTTGAGGCAAATTAATGTAAGGCCTCTTGCTTGATTATGGCTAAAGAAATGAGGACCTAGTGAGTTGCCTAATTGGGACAAATGTCAATAATTGCACTTCAGCTGACTGGACTGTGTAATAAATCAGTCTACCGTGTCAAAAATAACTATGGTTGGTTTTTAGTGTTCGGTGGACGCTATATGTATGCTGCGAGTGATAATATATATCTTGTGAGTTAGCTGATCTCTCTACTAAAGTTAACAGCAGGGATGGGGGTTTATTAGCAGTCCTCTTCCGTCACGATGTCCGCTCATTTTGCGTATATACTATATTAACATTTCATATAATTGTAGTGATTTATCGAGATTGTTGAAAATTGGTTTCCGATCAAATGCTGTAGATGACATGAGAACAGAATACAACTAGATTTACTGGCTACATGGCGGCCAAGACAACCCTTCTGCCACTAATTTCCTCGCAAAGCTAAAATCTAAAATCAAAATCCTAAAGCAGTCGCTACCTCGTTAAAACTAAATCTACTTGCTTTTGCTAGAATCACGAAACTGGTTCCTTCTATTCAGTCTTTCGGTTGATCAGTAATTGATAGATGAGTTATCAAAATTGCAATTAATGTTGAAAGTTATCGAAATTTAAAATTTTAAAATTTAATACTTTTAACAGCTTCTACAAAAGTAGATTTTCTTCGACGTAGCAAGAAAGCTAGGAAGTAGCTTAGCTCGGAAAAAACGACAGCTTGAAAAATTCTCAACTAAATAAAACCTTTTAACTTTAAAGAAATTTTTTAATATTTTTTACAGATATTCCCAACTCCGTTAGTAACCGCGAAGCTGTCTTGTAATGAAAACAGGATATATAAATCACGAAGACCAAATCCGTGTATACGATAATACCGAATACCGAATTATACTGAATGGTATAATACCAAATATCGGTGATAGTAGCTCACGCGGGCAACACAAATTTAGTTTAAGGTGTACACCGCATGCACCAAGTAGCTGACGCGGACACCAGCAGACTTTCAATATTTTTAGGTTTTTATTCAGAATTATTGAGAAGGTATTCAGAAGGAGACAGTATCAAATTACCATAAATTTAGACAATTTTAATAACTTGTAACGTAACGTAAATAACGTATTCTGTCAGTGATGTCCCTGAGCAGGGATGATACCTAGATTGGCATTACAAAATGTGCTTAAGGGGGGAGGTCGCTTTGGGTCAAAATCGATAGTCACGCATTTCGCTCATTTTCACACACAAAATAGGTACATATGTTCTCAAAAACAAGACAAAACATTAGAGTTCGAAATCAAACTGTGGCAGAGATATTCAGCTATAAAGTTGGAAAACTTGAAAATCACTGTGATTTTCCCTCCAAGGTCATGCTGAGACAGAACGGTAGCGAAATTTGGGTCAACTGATATGGCAAATTAATTATGTGGGTTGGCTAATATTTTAATACTAAAACGACTCCGGGATATCCAGCCAGTCGTTCACAGTACATTTTCAATCGTGAACTGAGCCTTTTTCAACTAACTGTGTCCTCAAACTTTAACTTGCTCTAACTTTCAGATACTACATTTTAGACACATAGCATTTTAGACACACACATTAGCAAAGTTGTTCAGCTCATCAGTAGCTAAATGATACCCAATTTGTCTAAATTTTGGAAATTTCAAAAAGTGACTTTTGTGACCTATAAGAGATCAAAGGAGCCGACACAACAGAAAAGTTCTACCTTGAAGCATTTGCCTTTAGCATAATGTCCGGCAGGCATTGAGAGATTCATGTGCCAATTTTGGTGACTTTTGAGTGGGTAAGGAGTGAGAAATTATTAAAAGAACGTGAAAATTGTGCAAAATGATGGTTTTTGGCAAAATAGCAGATTTTGTGGCAAGTTTTTTGAGAGCACTACAAATGGTAGAATTTTGCAACTACTGTCATAAGAATTCTGAGTATACGTTAAGTGCAATTATCTATGAGCGATTTCTGTAGCTTTTCACAATCGTGCAGGAGAGACGAAAATGTTTTGCTGGTCCTGTTTTTCGTGGTACAAAAAGCACCAACTTTCCAAAATTTTGACTTTGATAAATCGCCAAAAATCCTCCATTCCACAAAACTGCACCAGAAGGGTTATTTGCACTCTCCGATATGTACTTAACATGTACAACACAGTTGTAGCGCTGTATCTTTCATACAGCGAAAAATTTTTCTGCCACAAACTTTTTAACCTAACTTTTTCATTTTCCTATGTTTAACACAAGTCAAGGTCACCTTTTAAGGGCTCCACAGAACGATTGAAGCAATATTACGCAAAACGCACCTGTCTTGTTTTGAGGACCCATTGGGACTACAAAATATGTGAAAATGAGCAAAATCGGAGATGGTCGAAAAATCGGCCAAAAAGCGACCCTCCCCTTAAAGGCAATAAACACCATTTTTAAGACTAAGCTTGTGTCCGACCTTATCCAGTTTTCTAAACGATCTTGTAGAACTTAGAATAATCTTTGTGTTGTGGAAACTTATAAAGATGGTTATCCCGCCGCCAACCCAAAACTTCCAGAAAACAATTGAAAACAGTTCATTTTTTCTTCGTGTGTTAGGAATTAGACCGTTAGAATTAGAATTCAGCACTAGACTGGCCTTGGCTCGGGCTTCGGGCTTGACTCGGGCCCGGGCCTCGCGATGCTTGTGCCTTAATTTGGGCATCGGGCTTCGGGCCGGGCCGAGCCCGGCTCGGACCCGGCCATATTCCAGCCCCAAAATGTTGGTGAGGTTCGGGCCCCAGCCCGGCCGGAAAATTTCTTAATGGCACAACTCTGAACAGTTTTGTGAACTTTAGTGCGCCAAATTCATTGCTGTTTTTAAAAATGGAAAAGTTACCCTAGCAGATAAAATTGTCTTTATTTTCATTGTAAATGTAAATGTAAAGCACTTGTAAATGCAAATGTACATTGTACTCTACAGTACAGTCTACTCTATGTACAGTATACTATCTAGTCTCTACTACAGTACTGTACAGTCACTCATCATTGTAAATGAGCATTCACGCATTCATTTAGTTTTACCTTTACTAACACATTATAGATCTCGCTGCTTACAAAACTGGTCTTTATGATTGTAATGAGTAATATACACTCATAAAATACCCAATTGACAGGTCAACTCACCATGATCGTCTTTCCAATATCGTCCTGTAAAAGAATGTGCAACAAAATCGGATGTGATGAAAATAACAGCTGCAATAAACGCTTGTAGTTTCAAAATCATACTATAGGGTATTTGGCACAGAAGGAAGTGTATACCTAAAACACAGACAACAAAATAATTGGCAATAAAAGAAATCATAAAAGTGTGTTTGATGTGTAGCTATTTTTAGACTTCTAGAAAATAAAGACAAACCTACGGAAAGCAAGCTATGACATAAAACGACTGAGGAGAGCTGTTGAATTTTCCAGTTGGTTTTAAATAAACTTCGGTACGACCATGGTTAGACAAGCGCGCCGATGTGTGCCGTGATGAAATGAGTCATGGTCATAGGTTAAAAATAAGGCAATGGAATATATAGTTTTCATCAATAGGCTACAGCCCAGACTACATTTAAGTCTACCTCCAATCAAAAAGTGTCCACCTATTTCAAATTATACCAAGCAAAATTTTTACACTGAAATACTGACCACTAACAGCACTGCGGCTGCCAAGAACTGCGCTATCTAGCTTGTTTACTTGCGAATCTTAGTTCCACTATTTTACAATGTTCAACAATATGACATAATTAAAAGTGCTAATCAACTTCTTCATTGCTGTTTTGCAGAGATAGTATAAATGATGTTTTCATTATAATGAGATCGCTAGTGAATTGTTTTGTTTTCAACACCAGTCTTGATTAGTATGTATCTGCACAAATAACATCTGATATCCAAGATCTAAATGAGAAAGCTTGATATTGATATAAGCTTAATAAAATGGATTAACTAAGAACAAAATAACTACTAAACACAAACTTTTTAAATTAGTGATTATTTTAAAACCCCCAAAGAAAAATCCAAAAAGAAGCAGCCCTATGTTGATTGTGCTTACAGTTCAAGAATAGCAATGGTATTACGTGTACACCAGCCAGCTCAGGTTTTCCTTTAGCAAACATTCTGATAAGGTCTTGGATGACAACGCGTTAGCTCTCTTCAAAACGGAGCATTTTGCACAACAATACCTGTCAGCTACGTACCTACGTACTGTAAAAATCGCCTGCGAACTAACGACCAACTAACGGCTGGCTAGCGAGAAAAGTACAGTACTACTTTAATTTTATCTCCTACAATGGTTGTGACTGCCACAGTCCAAATTTTTAATTAATTAAAACTGTCGCTACCAGCGAGACGAAGAACAAATAATAACTTTTTTATGATAAAAGAAAGAAAAACATGAGTTCTAATCCTATGACAGTTTTCATAATATTCAAGTATAATCAAAAAGTGAACTGCCTATATTTTTAACTCCTTTCTACTGAACATTGTATTCCTGTCAGTAAATTGGACTTTCTTGTGAATCCACTGCGCAACATGGTAGCAGAGCGCTATCACTGATCCATTTATGCCCTTCCTACCTGGGACTATCTTTATTATACTACTACTGGGGCCAATGGATACTCAACTGCGACGGATGACGGCTGCCAGGCAGCGATTGACTACTACTCTGACTGCTTCAATTCAACTACTATCAACGGAAGCCGATGGTAATGATGGTATTGAAGCAACATTGGAAAAGATTGATTCTAAGCTTATACTACTTTCCAGGCAAACTCAGACTATTCAACAGATGTTGGAAAAAGAGCTTCCTGAAGACTTCGAAGTGGATGATGTTGACAGTCTCATAGCTGAGGCTGAAGATATCTGGGCTCAACTTACTGCCAGAAAGAATCGACTTAACAGGATGAGAACAGTACCAGGTACTCCTTCTTCAAGTCAGGACGTTTGTCATGACGGTGAGTCAAGCAGCCATGACGTAACTCCATCTCAAGATATTAACTTATTACAACTAGAAAGGCAACGCCTTCAAATTGAAATAGAGCGTCTTAATCTAGAAAAGGTTCGAACCGCACAGGCGGCATTTGAAAACGAAAACCATGCGTCTAAGTCAACAACTAAGCTACCACAGCTTGACATTCCATCCTTTGATGGCAGTTTGTTACAATGGCGGGAATTTTGGGATGTGTTTGAAGCCATGGTTCACACAAACAACCACCTTGCAGACATACAAAAATTTGCGTATTTGAAAGCAAAGCTTTTAGGTGAAGCTGCTGACGCAATTGCAGGATTGCAACAGACCAGGGAAAATTATAAGAAGGCGGTTGATTGGCTAAAGGAACGTTTCGGCGATGAACAGGCTATCATTGATGCTCACTACGCAGCAATGATGGACCTGATTCCAACTGACGGGTCAACCAGCAGCGTCCGTTCCTTTTACGACGAACTTGAAAAACACCTAAGATCCCTTTCAGCACTAGGAGAAAATACCGAACACCGACATTTCGTGTCACTCATCAAATCTAAACTACCAAGACAAGTGCTAACCAGATTGGAAGAGCAGAATACTGATAAAGTGTGGTCTGTAGAAAGTCTTAGAGAACACATAAAAAAGTTTCTGCAAGCCAGAGAAGCCGCTGATAGACAGTCCAAACAAGTGTCTAATTTTGGAAAGGGTCTAGGCAGCACTACAACTACCACAAATATACACAGAAAACCCATTCGAGCAACGGCCGAAACCCTTGTTTCAACTACTAGTACTAAATCAAAATCACTCCAACCGCGTTGTGCTTTCTGTAAAGCAAACCACTGGAGTGATGAGTGCCCGGTTTACACTACAATTGATGCCAGAAAGTCTTGCATCAAGGGTTGTTGTTACATTTGCCTTAAGAAAGATCATCTGCTAAAAGATTGTGACATAAGAAAATCCTGTTTCCACTGTGGAATTTCCTCCAATCATCACAGAAGCCTTTGTCCGACGAAGTTGACTTCCGGTAGAAAGAGTAAGGTACAAGTGACCGCCATAGCAGGCGAAACTACCAGAGAAGTGTCAACAGATCACGTCCTCCTAGCTACAGAGGAAAGAGTTGTACTGCAGACCGCAAAAGTTACAGTCTCGAATCCATTAGATGGCCGCAGTGTTCAGATTAGGCTGCTTCTGGACTCAGGCAGCCAGAGAAGTTATATAACAAAGAATGTAGCAACAACTTTAGGTTTGACTTCTTCAACTTCAGAGGTGCTCTCAGTCGTTACCTTTGCTACAAGTAAAGCTAGGCAAATAGAAACTACCAGTACTGAAATCTCTCTTCACATGTTAGATGGACAGGAAAAGAAACTTACTGTCAATGTGGTAGAAAAGGTCACTGGACAGGTTCGCAGGCATCCAGTTGCTGCTCTACCAACCAAGACCTTATGGGATGGCATGCCATTGGCGGATACCTGGCCAACACATGATGAATCCGTTTCTATTGATATGCTCTTGGGTTCTGATTATTATATGGAGATCGTCACCATGGACAGAATCGAAGTTAGCAAAGGCCTATTTCTTTTAGGCTCTAAATTTGGATGGGTCCTTACTGGAAGAACCGCAGCAATGATGGAAACCACACTTCACAACAACTACTCACCAGTGACCATGCTAACTCTGACGGGTTTGGGGGCGCACCATCATGTCTGGCAGGACTCCGATAGTAAAGATTTGTTTGTCAGTGATGAAACTAATGACCTTGAGTCTTTTTGGAGCCTTGAAGCGATAGGAGTAAAGGAACAAATAGAAAAAACGGATGATGATTTGGCTTTACAACAGTTCATCAAAACTATAACTCTAAGTGATAAAAGATATCAGGTGAAATGGCCTTTCAACGGCAGTGAAACTTTTCTCCCGGAAAACTTTGAGCTGGCACTTGGACGACTGAGATCTTTACTTAGAAGACTAACTCCAGAGCTTCGTGAGAAATACAATGACATAATCGAAGATCAACTGAAGAAACAAGTGATTGAGAAAGTTTCCGATGAAGAGAATATCAGCAGCATTAAACATTATATCCCACACCATGCAGTTGTTACACCACAGAAGACTACTACCAAGGTTAGAGTTGTATATGATGCCTCTGCAAAGACCAGACAAAAGAATTTAAGTTTGAATGAGTGTATCCATCGTGGACCTGTACTACTTGAAGACCTGGTTGGACTTTTGCTTCGATTCAGGCTAAAACAGGTGGTTCTTCTTGCAGATATTGAGAAAGCATTTCTCCAAGTCGGTCTTCAATCCCCTGATCGAGACGTCACTCGATTCCTATGGTTGAAGAATTACAAGGGTGAAGCTGAAGCAGAGAATCTACAAGTGTACCGATTTTGCCGCGTCCCGTTTGGGGTTATAGCTAGCCCGTTTCTACTTGCAGCAACTGTTCAATACCACCTGCAGAAGTACAACACGGACGTTTCCATCAATATCAGAGAAAACATGTATGTTGATAATTTGGTTACGGGAGTTGATGATGTTCCGTCAGCGATGAAGTTCTACACAGAGGCCAAACAGATCTTTCATGATGCTTCCATGAATTTGAGAGAGTGGACCAGCAATTCAGAAGAATTCCTATGCTCAATCCCGACCGCAGATGCAGCTCCCAGTGATTTCTTGAAAGTCTTGGGAATTCTCTGGGACCGGAAAAGAGACAAGATTTCAGTGCCTCCTGCGAAGTGTGCGGATAAAGAACAAGATGTCATAACTGATGGGGCGACGAAGCGAATGATTCTGAAGACAACAGCTGCCTACTTTGATCCGCTAGGATTTTTTACGCCGATCACAGTTTACTCCCGAATACTGTTGAAGAAACTGTGGCAAAAGAAGATGAACTGGGATGAGCTTCTCACAGGTGATGATCAAATCGCTTGGGAAACACAAACACAAGAATTGAAGGAAATACCGGATATTAGCCTTGATAGATTACTACTGCCAACTACTGATGTGGTCTACACTAAGTATGATCTGTTGTGCTTCACTGATGCATCTGCGTCGGTATACGCTGCAGCTGTTTACCTCAGAGCCGAGTCGAAACATGGCTGCAAAACCCACCTTTTGTACTCCAAAGCCAGAGTTGCCCCTCCCAGAGCTGCCACTATTCCAAGACTTGAACTACTTGCTGTTCTTATAGGAACGCGTTGTCTCACGATGGTTGGTACCGAACTAAGACTGCCAATTGAAAATAAACTCCTGTGGACGGATTCCAAATGTGTACTACGATGGCTCAAGACGACGCGATTGCTACCTCCGTTTGTAGCCAGGAGGGTAGCAGAAATAAAGAATTCTGGAATATCATTTCAGTATGTACCATCCAAGGAGAATCCTGCCGATATCGCCACTCGACATTGTACAACAAAGGATTTGACCAAGAACGAGCTCTGGTGGCATGGTCCGGCCTGGCTGAAGCTGTCTTCTAATTCCTGGCCTAAAAGCTTCGATGGAATCGAAGGAAGCGAAGAAATCGAAGACAGTGAAAGCGAAAACACTCAGAAAGTAATGTTTGAGGTCAGTATGCCAGTTTTGGCTGTTTTAGTCAGCCCCTTTGGAATAGATGAGAAGGCTTACTCCTCTCTGACGAAAATGTTGCGGGTGACCGCATATTGTGAACGATTTGTGCGAAAACTGAAAAGGAGGAGTATTGAAGAAACAGAATTGGAATTAACAGCTTCTGAACTTCAACGTGCAAGGAACAAATGGATAGTGTATGTACAGCAGAAACGGTTTATGGACAACAAACTTTCAGTCCAAAATAACAGGCAAGACAATCTCACAACGCAGCTAGGGTTGACCATTGACAACATGAACTTGTTGAGGTGTTGTGGCAGAATACAGAATACAAATCTTTCAGAAGACGCACTGCGGCCGATTCTACTGCCACGTGAAGAATGGTTTACTCAACTCGTGATCATTGATGTTCATCAAAGGTTGTTTCACGCTGGTGTAAATCATACTCTATCTCAAGTTCGAAGAACTTACTGGATACCTAAAGGTCGCTGCACGGTTGCTCAAGTTCTCCGAAAGTGCAAGATTTGTCAGAAGCATAGTGGAAAACAGTATAGATATCCGATGACTCCTCAGTTGCCTAAAGAAAGACTGACAGAAGCTCCAGCCTTTACTTTCATAGGGCTGGACTATTTTGGCCCATTGTACGTGAAGGAAAATGACTACTCTACCAAAGTGTGGTCATGCATTTTCACGTGCATGGTTACTCGAGCCATTCACCTAGAATTGGTTCAATCGTTAACGACACATGACTTTCTCCTCTGTTTGCGAAGATTTGTAGCTAGAAGAGGTGCTCCTAAACTGTTGATTTCCGACAATGCTCCTCATCTAAAGTTGGCCAACAAAACCATCACCGAGATATGGACAGACATTGTGAAATCCGAAGTTGTTCAAGGATTTTGTTCAAATGAAAGCATCACATGGAAATTCATACCAGAATTTGCACCATGGCAAGGAGGATTTTACGAAAGATTGATAGGAACTGTGAAGACTGCGCTGAGGAAGACTATTGGAAGATTATGTTTATCTCGTGAGCAATTACACACACTTTTAACTGAGATAGAAGCTATCGTAAATTCCAGGCCACTTGTAAGCCATGGAGAAGAACTGACTGGTCAGTCTGTTCTCACGCCTGCACATTTTTTGAATCTTAATCCCAAGATTGGTTTTCCGGAATTTGTGGAATACAGCCATGATCCAGATTATGTTTCGAAAGCAGGAGCTACAACGAGTTTGATTGAAGGATGGAAAAAAGGCCAGAAAAGATTGAATGAATTTTGGCGCATCTGGAAAGAAGAATATTTAGCTGCACTAAAAGAGAAAGGGACCAAGAAGCTATTGCAGCCTCGTTCGACTTATGACATGCAACCATCAGTGGGCGATGTGGTATTGATCAAGGACGGTGGTGCTAGAGCAACTTGGCCTATTGCTAAGATCGTTGAATTGGTATATAGTGGCGATGGTCTGGTCAGATCAGTTTTATTGCAGCTGCCTTCACAACGAAAACTACAGCGCCCTATTAACACTCTGTACCCAATCGAAACTTCTGGCGAAGAACTTTCTCATAATGAGGCTACGGAAGATCCTGGGGAATATCGTCCGGACAAATCAACGAGCCCTTCCAGTGGGACACCACCTGAGATTCCCCCTAATGAGGCTACGGAAGATCCTGGGGAATTTCCTCCGGACAAAACAGCTACGGAAGATCCTGGGGAATTTCCTCCGGACAAAACAACTAGCCCTTCCAGTGGGGTATCACCCGGGATCTCTAGCATCTCCCGGGTTTCTCCTGCCCAGAACCCGTCCATGGTTAATCCTTTATCTAGTGGTTCTAAATTTTGTAGCCCCGGTCGGCCTACAGCCGATTCCAAAGTAGAAGATACTGGTAAAGAAAGAACACGCCCTAAAAGACAAGCCGCAACCCAAAGTGAAAGAAAGACGAAGGAAATGCTGGATGCCTTAGCAGACTTTTGATAATAACAAACTATAGCAAATCACTGGTGGTCGGAATGTCGCTACCAGCGAGACGAAGAACAAATAATAACTTTTTTATGATAAAAGAAAGAAAAACATGAGTTCTAATCCTATGACAGTTTTCATAATATTCAAGTATAATCAAAAAGTGAACTGCCTATATTTTTAACTCCTTTCTACTGAACATTGTATTCCTGTCAGTAAATTGGACTTTCTTGTGAATCCACTGCGCAACAAAAACCTTAGGATGTGATGCGAGAATTTTAAGCTTCCGTGCTGGTGTTCCTATCCTATATACTCCATTCTATTCCTTTGAAAAATCTAGTAGATTGGAAGCTTGAGTAGGTAAAGCAATGAAGGCGTGGGCTGGGCATCCTTCACTTCCGCCATCCTTCCAGCATCCATTTCAGTCAGTCGGCATAAGCCAAGCTGTAGTAGAGTCGTCCACGTTTGAAATGAAACCATGTGTGTATATTTCATGCATCCACAATTTCAATAACTTAATCTACACTGATAAAAATAGATGTTCAAAACTGTTACAGACTTAAAACTGGAGTGATAAGAACAAAAGTACCCTGTCAAATGATTTTACAGAAGTAAACTGCGCTGTCATGCTATGGTTAGGGGAAATGAGCTGAGTGTAGAGAGACACTTATCATAATTGAAATGGGTTTATTCAAATTCTACTTTGCCATGATTCAGGCGAATCTGATTGAACTAATTTTAAGTTAGTGAGTCCTTCGAGTAATACATTGTTATCCACATGCTAACATCTTCCTAGAATTCCTATGGAACGATATCATACAATTCACATGTATTACAGTTATGGATTAATGTAATGCAAGATTTCGGCAGTTTTATGCGAAATTATAGCACTTTAATCTTTTGGTTCGGTACTACTATGTTCTCAGGAATAAGTTCACTTTTAGTTGGTTTTGTAGAACCTTGCAATTTCTGCAGTGCAATAAGCTATACTTCAGATCACGTTACATACGTGGTAGCACATAACTTAATAACATGTCAAGATTTTTAGACTATCAATAAACTGTTTCTTTGAAGTTCATAACATTTCTCCCTTCCAATAGAAATATGAACTAGCGGCGGTATCGCTGAGTTTCATATTCTAACGGCGCTTGTCTGACCACCTGTTGACGAACTCTTTGTGGATAACGCCGCTGAGGAACTTGTTCTCCGGCTAAAGGGTGAGCATTGTCCTGCAAAGGTAACTCGGCAGGGACAGCAGGCTCGGGGCGTTGATTGCAGACAGGCATAGGAATAGTGTCATCAAAAGCATACTGAGATGAGCTTCCAAAATCAGGACTTCCATGCGAACTTCGTGACCGCACCTGATCTTGATTTCGGCGTACTGCAGAATCCCCACTCTTTACTTGGTACATCACGTTGCCCAACTTTTTTTAGAATGATACCTTTGTCCCATTTCTTTTCCCCGGAATAAGATCGGAATCATACCGGCTGACCTTCTTTAAAACCTTTAGAGGGGTTCTCTTTGTTCTTTCCTGGAAGCTTCTTTTTAATCAGGTCCAGTCTGGTGGCAATGTTCCGTCCAAGTAGTAATTGACTAGGTGTCGCGTTGGTAACAGAATGTGGTGTAGTACGATAGGATAACAAAAACTTTGACAACAGTGCTTGCAAGTTCCTCTCTGGATTTGCTTTCATCGCTTTCTTGAAGGTTCCCACAAGACGTTCTGCTTCACCATTAGATTGTGGGTGGTAAGGAGGCGTCAGCTTGTGGGAAATGCCATTATTCAAGCAAAACTTTCCAAATTCGGTTGCAGTGAATTGCGAGCCATTATCGCTTACAATAGTGTCGGGTAAACCGCATCTGGCAAACAATGTCCGCAATATATCGATAACCGCATCAGTTGTTGCCGATTTGATCTTGTATATCTCGGGCCATTTAGAATGGGCATCCACCACTAGGAACCACATTTGATTTAGAAACGGTCCGGCAAAATCAACATGCAATCTTTCCCAGGGACGAGTAGCTTCGGGCCAATTTGAAAGCTTGCTTACTGATTTCGGCATGGCAGAAGCTTGATTGCAAGATTCGCACTTTTGAACAAATCTTTCAATATCCGAATCAATTTTCGGCCACCACATAACTTGTCTTGCTTTAGATTTTGTTGGAGAATTAGCTTAGTTGGAACTTGGTGGGATCGCATCCAACACTATTGTTCATATACGAATATGTGACTAACTAATACAGCTCTATTAAACTGCTTGTTCCTTTGCTATTCCAAATTCCGCCCAACAGGTTATGGGCCCAGGCATGCACCTGGACGTATCCGATTTGCTTTGGTTGGCCGAAGTCATGTGCCCACGTCGTGCAGTGGTCCTTTGATGTCAAAGAAAAGAAATGAGTGCCTAGAAGAGCTTAAATTTTCAGAGGACAAAGGTGGGACTGAAAGCAAATTGACTTGGCTGCTTTAAGTGTTCAAAAGGCAAAGAAATCCGGAGCCCACAGGCAGATGGTTTTTGCTCATCAGTCGGATGAGTGAAAGGTCAAAATGTTCCTCATTGTGGATGGTAGAGCTGTCGAAGTCTCTAGCCATTGAAATCTGCTGTGGGAGGATATTTAGACTTATAACAGGCATAGTTCCGTTAAAAGGACGGATTTGGTTTGTTTGGCTGAAAGTCTAAAGATTGCTTTGCGAGGAAACACAGAGCCAGGGATGGAGTTTGGATTCTGGTGGTTTTAGTGGGAGCACCTTGCAAGCACAAAGGATCAGTGACACAAGAGCAAGATAAGCAGTTAGTGAGGACACGAAGAATATTAGAGTAAACTATAATCTGCTAAAGAGAACTGTGCAGTCACTGAAGTTCCAACTGGCTAAAGTGGGAGTGTTGGAGAATTAGCTTAGTTGGAACTTGGTGGGATCGCATCCAACACTATTGTTCATATACGAATATGTGACTAACTAATACAGCTCTATTAAACTGCTTGTTCCTTTGCTATTCCAAATTCCGCCCAACAGATTTCATTCTCGTTGAGCCACTGTGTCCATCGTGTAACTCTTGAAGTAAACGGTGTTGGTACTTTCCCGGAATGACGACGCGCCCTCTCCAAAATAAACATTCATTTTCACAGCACAGGTCGAAACGTTTCTCATAGAATGGTCGAATAGCATTTTCTTTTTTAGGCAGCTTGGCAGGCCAACTTGTTCTGGAGAAAACGAGGACTTTGTTGAGCACGGGATCCGTTTCCGTAGTTTTTGCGATGTCTGCGGCTTTCACAGGCAAACTGTCGGTGAGCTCTGAATATATCAGGAATACTTCTTCTGCTGAGATGTCAAAAACTTCGGACTCGGTATTTTCTTCAGGCAGCCGTGAAAAACAGTCGGCATTGGCATTTTCATGAGATTTCTTGTAAACCACATCGTAATGAAACCCAGAAAGGATAATCGACCAGCGCTGAAACCGGCTCGCTGCATACGTTGGAATGGCAGATTTTGGACCGAACAAGGTAACCAATGGCTTATGATCTGTTACCAGAGTGAATTTCCTTCCTAGAAGGTACTGGTAGAATTTTTTGACCCCAAAAATGATAGAGTAAGCTTCTTTTTCAATTTGGGAATACTTTTGTTCGGCTTTAGATAAGGTTTTGGAAGCTGCTGCTATCATCCTCTCTTCCCCTGAAGGAAAAACGTGAGAGATGACAGCACCAATTCCAGAATTTGAAGCATCCGTAGCCAGAATAACAGGCAAATCTGGATCATAGTGGCAAAGTGTCGGCGCTTTTGCAAGTGAATCCTTTATTCTTTGAAACGCTTCTTGCTGGGAATTTTCCCATTTCCATGCAACGTCTTTAGAGAGTAAATGCACCAACGGACTGGTTAGCGCCGACAGGTTTGCGATGAACTTCCCGTAGTAATTGACCATGCCAAGGAAACTTTTTAGCTGGGTGAGATTCGTTGGCGTGGCCAATTTCTGAATAGCTTCAACCTTTTTTCCATTGGGTCCACCCCTTTACTACTGACAATATGTCCAAGGAATTGCACCCGAGGAAGCATAAAATCACACTTTGGCAGCCCTAACTTTGCACCATTTTTCCGCAAACGCTCAAACACCTGACGGAGATTTTGCAAGTGTTCAGTTTCAGTTTCCCCTGTTACAATAATGTCATCCAAGAACCAACCGGTGCCCTGACACCCAACCAAGATTTGGGCCATTTTCTTTTGAAATAAAGCCGGCGCAGAGGCCACTCCAAAAGGTAACCTCTTGTAACGAAAAAGTCCCTTGTGCGTATTTATTACACAAGCTTTCTGACTATTTTCGTCCAAGCGGTGCTGGTTATAGGCTCTGGACATATCCAATTTAGTGTAGGTCTGTCCTTTTGCCAATTTCAGAAATAGTTCTTGAACCCTTGGAAGAGGGTATTGGTCGACTTCAAGAGCTGGATTTAATCCAACCTTGAAATCAGCACAGACCCTTACAGTTTTGTCCGGTTTCAAAACGGGGACAATCGGAGCTGCCCACTCCGAATATTCAATAGGCTCCAAAATCCCGTCTTTAAGACCGCTTTCAAGGGACAAGGGACATCCTACCCAGTGCGCCACTTTTGTAGAACCTTGCAATTTCTGCAGTGCAATAAGCTATACTTCAGATCACGTTACATACGTGGTAGCACATAACTTAATAACATGTCAAGATTTTTAGACTATCTATAAACTGTTTCTTTGAAGTTCATAACAGTTGGGAAGCTAAAAAATTTAACTGTTAATTACCTGAACTGTCTGAAAGAGGAATTTATAAGTTGTTGCGCAGCTCATGGCCCCGATTCCACTTTTTATTCACAACTTCTGAAAAAATTCTGTTCAAGAATGGCGTTCTGCAGAGCAGACTCAGGCCGATCTAAATGTTTTTAACTTCAACTCTCCACAATAAAACTACACGTTAAAAATAAGCGTGACAGACAGTGCTGTGGGAACTAAAGTTTACACATAACACTTTCAAGGTGTTGGTTTATCGCTTCAGCAGCGGCAATCCCTTAGATTTGTTTACTTTATTGTTTTTCATCGTTTTTGCAGAAAGGTCTTTCTTGTAATCAATTAAATTCTATACTGAATAAAGTACGTAGCCAGCAAAAGAAATAACAAAGGATTTTTTATTTGGTTGACTTTGGTTTTGGTGATCTGGAGAAACGTACTTGCCATAATCAATGAATTTCAAACCCAAATAATACGATAGGATACAGATACGAATTTTTGGTTTTGTTTTCCCAAGTGAGCTATAAAATTTTCCATGAAAAACAATTAATTCGTAATATATTGCACTGATGATGGAAACAGTCCTGAACCTATTAATAATTCTTACAGCTCTTCGCCCTCATCTCACTCAAACTACACAGAAAGATAAAGATAATTAGAATAAACTTTGTGACGTAATAATCAACGAGATATTACAAAGTAGCTGCTATAGCCGCTCCTTACAGGGAGATAACTGGCTGCTACACATAAAAGGAAGAAAAGCTATGTAGACCATGGATTATTTCTTTTATTAGCCATGGATTTCAGCCAACACTTGCGAGTACCAAGCAAAAAACTATGTAAACAAGAACGAAATTTGACATTTTGAAGCTCTAAATCCCATTGAAATACAATTCAACAGAGAAAAACGCAATTAGAAAATGTGAATCGGATTATTCCCATTAACTTCCTACTGAAAGTTGTCTAAATGAACAAGAGTACAGTTGCATTGGTATAATATATTAACGGCTTGATAGTAATGTGGTTACATCTTGCCTTGGTTACCTTGTTTTTCGGAATGTGCGCCGATTGAATCAAATTAAGGGGGGGGGCGACTAAACTTTTGCCCAAACATCTTCCGATTTGATTCATTTTTAGCATGAATATGAAGCATGTGCGTGAGCAAAAAAGTATCAACTCGTTTGATCTTAGCTGCCTTTCTATGGCCCGCTACGCTTCGAACAACCTGGCCGACCCCCCGATTTTGGCGACACCCAACATAATTCCATAAAAGTTTCTCACAGCTGTTTGGTTCAGTGCAAACGTCTACGCTTTGGCACAGCAAGAGAAGACATATTGGGCAACATGCACACGTCATTAGCTTTGCTGTAACCCTAATGGTTAGAAAGCAATGCTAGCCCAAACTTGAAGAAATGCCAAAAATTTGAAAAATTTTGGCCGCCGAATCGAATAATTTAAATGGGGTGCAAGTCCGGAAGCTGAAATTTGGTGTGAACGTACACCCCATGGGTCTACAAAATTTTGCCAAATATGAAGGAATTCTGCCGTGGCATTATTGTTATATTCCACTTGAAACATGAAAATAGTTGCAAAATCCGTCAAAAACGAATTTTTGAAGATTGTCCAATATACACAATATGTATATCAATCGATAGCTTTCATGATGCTGAACAACTTTTCTTCTTGGCGCAATCGCGTATTTGCCACCTATTTCAAGTTATTTTCGAAAAACTGAAATTTCTTCGTTTAAAAGGACCACTGAATTGAGGGATTTTACCTTCAATTTGCCTTAGTTTAGAAGACTTGACTGAGTTTTGAAAATGGATGTATCGGAAAGAACTCAACCATTTACACGTATTTCGTTGCTTAACAACTGAGTTATGCTGTTTTCGTTTCGTGTGGCAGGCTGCACAGTCGCTAGAAGAATGTACCGGTCAGGCAGTTGACTTGGTATTCAACTGGATACTCAAAGTAACAAACACGCGTCCATTTACGAAGGAAACAAGTTTTAATTTACGTTATTGTGGCAGGGTCAGTAGGGCTACATATCAGCACAATTTGAGCCAAATTTGTCAACGTTATCATGTTAGAACGCCTTAGGATGCTTTTTGAACCATGCCAAACTAACGTTTTTTCATGTTTCAAGTGGAATAAAATTATAATGCCACGACAGAATTCCTTCATATTTGGCGCGATTTTGTAGACCTATGGGGTGTATGTTCACACCAAATTTTAGCTTCCAGGGTTGTACCAAATTTAAATTATTTGATTCGGCGGCCAAAATTTTCCAAATTTTTGGCATTTCTTCAAGTTTGGGCTAGCATTGCTCTCTAACCATTAGGGTTACAGCAAAGCTAATGCCGTGTGCATGTTTCCCAATATGTCTTCTCTTGTTGTGCCAAAGAGTAGACGTTTGCACTGAACGAAGCAGCTGTGAGAAATTTTTAAGTATTTATGTTGGGTGCCGCCAAGATCGGGGGGTCGGCCAGGTTTTCGCGGACGTTGTGGATTATAGGAACCACTTAGGAATCAGAGACTTCATACTATTTTGGCCACGCACATGCTTTAGATGCCTGCAAAAAAGAATTGAAATCCGACAAACCTTGGGCACCCCCATTTTAGTCCCCCCCCCCCCTTAACGAAGGTTCAGGGTGATTCCTTCACCGGCTTTCAAAGCCAATCCCAGAAATGGTCTGTTCATGAAAGAGTATAGTAGGGTGGAGTAGAATTAAAATTAACACTTTTAAGTTGTTCCTTCACTCAAGTTTGAAACTCGTGCAAAGAATTTAGTTAAATTTAATCCGCTCAGCTCTACTTAACTCTTAACTCTTAAAAGGTTCTGAGAGAACTTAGCTTATTAAGAAATACACAGTTTACTGTATCCTACAAGTAGATTCATTAATTCCCTTTGCGAGGCGTACACTCCGTCAACTGCGCGAGTTTCCGGTTTGTTCCTTTGCAGACAACAATCAGTCTAGTACATAATAAACTGAAGCTTTGTTGAGACAGAAACAGCACAATTTTCTTAATGTCTTTATTCTTACATAGTAGCTATGGAATAGACACAATTAGAAACAGCGTAGAAGAAGGCCCCGGTTTCATTAACACAGTATTCCAGAATGATCAAGAATGTAGAAGACTCCTATGGGATTAGTTTTCCAAGTTTAAGGTATATCCGGATACATTCGTTAAGATAAACGAACAAACACTATTAACAAGACTCTCTTAATTCTGCTAAAATCCTCCGTTGAAAGTCAGCTGGCTCTGGAAACATGATTCAAAATAAACATGTAGGCGATATTGAATATTGGGAAAGCCTTCAAAGTGAAAGCATTTATTTGATTGCTTTGATGAAATCAACCTTCAATAAAATCAAAACTGCAAAATCTGATGTCGATTAAATTCTACCAAACCAAGTTAATTCTACATCAACAATCAACAACAATTAATTCAATTCTCTCAACATCCTGCTAATTCTGTCTATTTATTAATTCAAAACAGATAGTGCTTCCTCCGGACTGTCTATAATGACTAATAATTACAATTGAAGTGTCAGAGTCTGTAGATAAGATGCATGCTGCTTGTACTGTGAGCACAACTTGATCGATTTTAGCGTTCCTCCGAGAACAAATCTTAGTTCTTCAAAGATTCAATAGTTGATAAAATTTTACTATTACTAAATTAATAGAGACAGACAATTAATTACACAGAGACAGCGTGTTTGCCAGGGCCAGGGATGACAAACCTGTGTACCAGATTCCCAAAAGGTAGTTTGCCAAAATCGGGGATCTCTGCAGCCAAGAGCTCATAATAGGAAGAGTAAAACACTCAGCTCTTCCTAATAGAATGAGCTTGCGAGATGCTCGAAACATTACGGCCGAAATCTGGGGGGGGTTTCTCAGCGTGTAAACATACAACGCTGACATTTTTCAAAAACTGGCGTTTTTGCCTAATAAAATTTTATAACTTGGGCTAGCAAAATCGTACAGCAATAATTTTTATATCACTATGGGCTAAAGCTAAAAATTAAAATGGTCGGATTAAACGGACTAAAATCAGCCGGATTCAAATTTTAATTTCTATCTCTTTAAAGCAGGATTAAACGGATTAAAATTAATTCGTTTAATCCGACCATTTTAATCCGCGGATTAAACGAGTTGATTTTAATCCATTTAATCCGCCATTAAAGAAACAACGATTAAAAATTTTAATCCGCTAACTTTTATTCCGTTTAATCCGCGTAGCTGCACGAGGATTAAACGTTAGTTGAAAATGCAAGCGGAGGATTAAACGGATTAAAATTAATCTTTAAAGAAACAGCGATTAAGCAGGTCGGAATAAAATTAACTCGTTGAGTTTCATTTTAATTTATAATTAAATAAATTTAATAATAATATAATTAAATTTAATAATTAAATTTAATTTATAATTTATAAAATTTTAATCCCAGGTGCATTAAAGAAATAGGATTAAATTTAATCCGTTTAACTCGTTTAACTCACAGGATTAAAAATTAATCCGTTTAATCCGAGGTGCTATTTCTTTAATGCGGATTAATATTAATCTAATCCGTTTAATCTTTAAAGAAATAGGGCCTATGCTGCGTAGAACGAGGTCTTTTTAACGGTATACAAATTATGTAGTTTGCTTCAGGCAATCTTTACAAAACCGGCAATAAAATATTCTTTCCACGAAAATTCTGGCAATTTCACCATTTCTTCAAAATGCCTTACGTTGTTGCCGGTTTTCTAAAAGATTGCCTTTTAACAACATAATTTTTATACCGTTAAAAAGATCTCGTCCTACGCAACATAATGCTATGAAAATTATTGCTGTACGATTTTGCTAACGCAAGTTATAAAATTTTATTAGGCAAAAACGCCCGTTTTTGAAAAATGTCAGCGTTGTATGTTTACACGCTAGTAGTAAACATGGTTCTTACACCCCCCGTATCTTTAACACATGATGTGTTAATCATATAGCGTCGTCTTGTTAGATGGGTATTTTTTATAAAAATTAATAATCGTGTCGCCAGCTGTGATAGCTAATTAAATTAGCTTTTTAGACACCACAAAACAGCTGTGATTTGTTATAAAAACATGTTTGCTTATATCACGTGATGCTTACCTACGTCAAAGCCAACTATTAGCTAGCTCTAGACCAGTTCAAACTGACGTCATAATTCCCGGAATTTCGGCAAAATATGTGTAAAATAACCTAACTAATTACTCAAATATCACGCTGCCCGCAGGCGCAATCAGCGAAGCTGATTGCGCAAGCGTGCAGCGATTGCGTAATCATGCAATCATCATCCCCCCCCGTCCGCGCGCCCCTGTGTACAAAAACGTATGTCTCCTTTTAGCCAATTTCTTGTTTCCAAACACTAAACACGAATGCAGCTGTTGTCGTTAATCAAATTTCCACTCTTGCCTTTTAAAGCCTTTCTTCCTTGAACTTTTCATTCTGCTAGCAAACAGCTATATAACTTGCGGTGTTGTCTTCTTGTTGCTGTGACTACTTTTAATTTTTGTTACAACCAGTGCTAAAATATTCAGTGGTAAGTATACACGTATATGCTCGCGAAAACAATAATATTTCTATTTATCTCATTATTAATATTATTATTAGTTATTATTTTTATATCATTACATTTTTATACTTGGGTTATTTAATAACAACTTGCTTCAACTTTAAAATCTTTGTGTTATATTAGTATCTTTCATTCGGAAGTTGTGGTGAACCTTGTTTGCTGTTTCATAAAAGGCTTCAAGATTCTTTATTTCATCAGCTTCTACCATGTTTTGTTTCTAGAACTAATATGGGCATTGACATTGCCTCGTGGAGGGCAAGGATTGGGAGGTTTTATCTTTCCCTTGCCGGAAACTATATCACTTTGAGTAACGCAATCATCAAAATTGGCGATTTGGTCAATCTTTTATTATCATCCATCATTAGAATTCTTTCTAATGTCACTGGCTCTTTTGGTCGCTACATCTTCAACTTCTTATCAGCTCCAAAATGGCTTTTGATTATCCTCTTCTGCGTAATGGCTGTATCATCAGACAGCTCAAACGAGTTCGTGTAGTATTTGTCTCATCTTAAAAACGTTCTTACTGTTGAAGAATATTATATATATATAATTCAAATTAGTTGTCACGTTCCATAAATCAACAAATAAAATTTCATTTCAAACAGATAATAGCTGCATTTGTATGGTTTCTTTGAAAGGTAATAAATAAAGACAACGTCGTGAAGCTTAGTGGTGAGATATCACTATTATTTTAATTTTAGGTCCACCGTCTGTGTCATATGCAGTAAATCCTTTTCCAATCGAAAGGAACTTCACTCTCACTTTGCCAAAGAACATAAACTGTCCTGCAACTTCTGTGGAAAAGCATTTGCAAGAAAGGACAACCTTCGCGTGCATACTCATAAACGTCATGCAACGGGGGATACTGGACATACTCCAACCAAAAGACCAAACCGCGACAACAGTAATAGCACTGATGACAGTAACTCGCTACTTCAGCTGGGAGCTGGTCCTAGCCACAGGTTAGAATTTTTACAAGTATCTGTAGTTTCCTGTAGCATTTGTGGAATCTGTAGAATTTGTAGTTTTCAGAGAAAATGGTTTTCGCATAATAACCATTAATCAAGAACCATCAAGAAGGTCTTCTTTTAACATTTAGTTTACTTTTTACTATTGAATAAACAAAAGATAAACAAACAACAAACAACAAACAATTAACAAATCAGCTCTTTCAAGCATCAGAATTACTGTTTAAAAAGGCGCACTCTGCAAGGCATACATTTTATCTATTATTTAGATTTTATGTGTATACATTCTTACTTTTAGGGAACAAACACAGAAGAGTTCTCAGACTAGTGCTCACGACCATACTACTCCACCAACATTCGTGCTAACGAAAACCGGCCAGCGAATCTCTGACAAATTCAAGACAACCGAGACGGATTACAATTTTCGCCTCTTCAACTTAAATGGATCTTAATTTGAAGACATTTACAAACTACTTCAAGACTCCATTACTTCCGCTCTCCAAGAAATTCTTAGCACCACAAAAACTGAAGACAGAGTGCGATTTATTTTTGAATCGCCATCACTTGACTTTCCAATTGTGATACCTATTTTGGAGCCTTCAGATGTCAGCTCGGATCTGATTTTAAATGAAATTGCGCGTGTGCTCCAATCATATCAAAAATTTGTCTTTGATGACACCGTCAAAATTACGTTTACCCACATTAGCCTTCCACCTGGCGGTAACGGTAGAACAAAACTGGGCAATCTCCGAACAAGACCAGTGATTGATTTACCTGATTTCTTGAAAAGAAAACGTTGCATTTTTCAAATAACAGTCGAAAACGATTGTTTGGGTCACGCGCTGGTTGTTGGTCGGGCTATGGTAGAACACTCATTTGCTAAATCCGGTGGTACTGTAAGAAACTTGAAGCTGGGGAAAAAGGACAAGATCGAACACTGAAAAATATTACCAGGATGGATAAGAACATATCACCAGAACGTGAAAAGCTGGTAACTGAACTATACGAACAGTGTCGCTTTAAACGTGGATCAACTCTTACCCTGAAAGATGTGAAAGTTTGCCAAAAGGTTCTTTCTGAATACCAGCTTAACTTTTGGTCAATCGAAGAGTTTGGAAAACTGGTATATTCAGGACCCTATCGCCGCAAACAAATTAATCTTTTATCATATGGAAACCATTACGACGTTATTACAAAAATGGCTGGATTCATGAACACCACTAGCTATTGTGAAAAATGTAAGCATGGTTTCAACAGTGCCATGGCCTCACATAAATGTCAAAGTAATTGCAGATTCTGCAAATATTCATATTGTAAAAACACTGTCGGAGTTACGGAAGAGGATGCAATTTACTGCGTGGAATGCAAGCGCCATTGGTTCACGTCATTATGCTATGAGAATCACAAACAAAAGATATGTTCTTTACTCGTAAGATGTGAAATCTGCAACCGTGTCGTTAATCGCAACAAGCTGACGCCTCCGGAAAAACGTAGGTGCAACCTTGTATACTGTTCCATCTGCCATACCTATTCAACTGAAGACCATCGTTGTTTCATTCAATGTATCTATGAAAGCAAGACTGGACAAACTGTTCATCAAACCGATACGGATGATCTAGATGAAGAAATACAGAACCTCCACGCTGACGACATACAACATTTGAGTGGTGATGAAGAAGTTGATGCCCGGGCTGCGAAATGGGCAAAAAGAGTGGCTGACGAAGACAAAATATTGACAGATCAGCCCTCTTCTAAAACACCAAGAAACCCAGTAAGAGAATACTGGTTTTTTGATTTTGAATGCATGATAATGTATCCTGAAATGAATCACAAGCCAAATTTGTGCATATGCCAATCAGCAAATGGAGAAGCTGTAGTATTCAAAGGTGAAAACTGTGCCGACAATTTCTGCGACTGGATCTTCCAAAACATCCAAAATGCCACATTTATTGCACATAACTTTGGAGGTTATGACGGATACTTTATTCTCCAGTATCTGCATAAAAATGCCGTCAAACCTAACTTGATTCGGCGCGGAGGTCGAATACTTACACTTTCCATACCAGGACGTAATATTCGTTTTTGGACTTTTTTTGTATGCCACTGGCAGCTCTGCCTAAAACATTTGGATTGAATGAAAGGAAGAAAGGTCATTTTCCGTACCTTTTCAATACCCCGGAAAACCAAGAGTATGTGGGTAAACTTCCTGCTCTCAAGTATTATGATCCCTATGGAAGAAAACAATGTGCTTACCTTGATTTGCTGAACTGGTATGAAGCAGAAGAAGAAAACTTCAAGGAAAACCCTGACCTTCGTTTCGACCTACAAACTGAACTTACGCAGTATTGCGAAAGCGATGTAATCATTCTTCGTGAGGCCTGCCTAAAGTTTAAACATGAATTTGAACAAGCCACTCAAGGCGTCGATCCTTTTGCCAATTTAATCACCATTGCATCCGCGTGCAACCGCGTGTAATAGACGAAATTTCATGCCTGAAAACAGCATAGCCATAATTCCACCAATGGGATACAAAGCACAAAAGAAGTTTAGCAGGAAAAGCATTGCTTGGTTGAAATGGACAGCTTGTGAAAAATCGGTGAGCATCAGGCATGCTTTAAATGGAGGAGAGGTTAAAGTAGGAAATATGTATTTGGATGGGTTCTCGGATGATTCAACAGCGTACGAATTTTTTGGCTGCTTTTATCATGGACATCAGTGTCTGAACACCAGAAACGCCAATGAACTATTAATGAGAAAACGATACGAGCGGACAATGGATAGAAACAGATACCTTGAAAGTAAAGGGTTGAATATTCAACACATATGGGAATGCGAATTTGATTTGTTATTGATGACGAATAGTCTGCTTCGCAAATTCTATGAATCACTGAATGTAGAAGAAAGACTTGTACCAAGGGAGGCCTTTATGGGTGGAAGATGCAATGCTGTTAAACTTTTGCACACAGCTAAATTGGGGGAATCCATTGAATACTTGGATATAACCTCATTGTATCCTTGGGTAAACGCCACTAAGGAATATCCTGTTGGTCACCCCGTCATTATCACCGAAAATTTTGGAGCAATTGCAGATTACTTTGGCCTCATTAAGCTGAAGATATTGCCACCGAATGACTTGTACCACCCTGTATTGGGGTATAAAAGCAGGAACAAGTTGTTGTTTCCTCTGTGCAGATCTTGTGCAGACACTGCACAAACAGAACAATGTTCCCATTCAGAAGATGAACGGGCAATTTCTGGTACTTGGTGTTCTCCGGAAATACAAAAAGCTCTACTTCTTGGCTACAAAGTATTGGAGACCTATGAAGTATGGCATTGGGAAAGCAAGTCATCAACCTTGTTTCTGCAGTATGTCAAAACATTTCTAAAGCTTAAACAGGAAGCTAATGGATGGCCCCAAGACTGCTGCACTGATGATGACAAACGCGAGTACATCACCAGATATTTTGAAGAAGAAGGTGTCTTGTTGGATTACAACATGGTAGAAAAAAATCCAGGAAGGAGGGCAGTTGCCAAGACTATGCTCAACAGGTAGATATATTCTTTGGATTCATATACATTAAGTTGAGTTTCACCTGCACCAAACAAATCATCTGCCACAACTGAAAATATTTCTGCCAACGTGTGAATTCAAGGCTCATTGTAAAACGTATTTAAAATCCAATATGCAATTCTACTATATATATATATTTTACTAAATAAAATTAAGAACAGCTTTAATCTATTAAATCGAGGTCTTAGTTGAGCTTCCTTGTTGTTTCAGCTTCTGGGGATATTTTGGAAAACGAACAAACTTCACCCACACCGACTATGTCACTGACTACCATAATCTGGTGGACTATCTTCTGGATGATGCGTTAGAGGTCACCGACATCTTCTTCACAGATTATAATGCCATGGCTCAGGTGTCATACAAACAGAAAAGCGATCTAATGCCGCCGGATCCCACAAGCAATGTAGTCATCGCTGCATTTACAACGTCGTATGCCCGGCTGAAGTTGTATGGTTATCTGGAACAATTACAAAGGAAAATTCTCTACTTTGACACTGGTTGGACTCAAACTTATTTGCATTATACTACAAACATTTACATAGGTTTTAAACGATCCTCATTAACAAATTTAAACTACTTACTTTATCTGAAATGAATCTAATCAAAACCAATATCTGTTTAAACCAGAAAAATTATTTAATTACCAAAGCCAGTCTTTTGTGCAAAATAATTTTAACGGATTTACATGTCGGATTTAAAAACTGAAAGCGTTAAATTAGTGGAATCTTTTTTCAAACCAATTCATTAAGCCAGAGTAATGTATTGTTGTAGATAGCATATTTTATGTCAGCCGTGACGGTGAAAAGGACAAGGAACCTACCACTGGCAATGGTCTGGGAGAATTGAAAGATGAAATATTGGAATCTTATGGACCCATGGCTAAAGTCGAACAGTTTTGGTCTTTGGGACCCAAAAACTATGGGTACACAACCATTAACAGTGATGGGAGTAAACAGACTGAACTGAAGATTAAAGGAGTGCCATTGAATGTAACAGTAACGGATAAGATCACCAAAGATGCCATGATAGACTTATTACACTCTGGCGGAAATTTACCTGTGGAATATTCACAAATTAAGAAGAATACTCGTGACTTGAACATACAGAGTAAAGTGATTACCAAACTTTATCAACGTGTCTATGATAAAAGAATTTTGAGAGACGATTTTACAACAGTGCCATTTGGTTTTGTCGAGTAGTGTTTCAGCAGAGTGATATATAGATCCTGTTCTGATGTTGAGTGCTATTAAATAGTTGTGTGTGACAGGTCGTAAATGGATAGATTTAATGATGATACCTAATAGAAGCGTAAAATCAAAATACGCTTCCTTAATTCATAAAAAGATTCAAAACATTTCATTTCATGAAGGTGTAAAAGGCTTCGTTGTTTTAAATATGAAAATGGATAAACTTGTTTGCTATGTCTGCATACTTGCGTGCATTATAAGTACTTTAATTGCTTTGTTAACCACTACAACATTCATGTTATTTGTATCTGGAAACACAAAGTTAACATTTCGTAGTAATATCATCGCAAGTAATGCAGATCACGGCAACAGTTTATTTGAACCGGTTGTCGTGGAGCTACTTCCTAACGGGTCTGTAGGCGTTAGGTCAAGGTATGTTAAGAAGAGTGTATCCCCTAAAAGAATTCAACAAAATTCAAGAATTTCTGCATAGATGCTTCAACGGAGATTGTCCACGACAAGAAACAGACAACTTAATGTGTCCTTTCATGGCATCATTTTTAGATATTCAGCTCTGCCTAGTCGATAATCAAGAGATAATGTTCGCCATGGTTGGCCCCATGCATATAACAAGGACGGATTTATTAAAATTGTATGAAGTGTGAGATAAACATTCAACATTTTATTACTCATGTGTATAGACGCTTGGCTTGATGCTTGCAGAATTGCGTAATCATAATGATCATCTATAAAAGAATGAAATGCTAGTCTGAAATCAGTCTTTCTAATTCTGTCTAACGTGCTGCTGTTTGTTGCAATGCCTTTCAAGTGTACTCAATGTGAAGAAACCTTTTCAATTATTGGTGATAGACGGTGGCATATTCGCAAAGTTCATGCTAATCGCCAGGCTAGAACCTGTTGTGGTCAGACATGTAAAACTCTCCGATCCTTGATAAAGCACAAGACTGAAGCGCATTCTCAGTCCCTAATCACGGGCTCAAACCCAAACCCATCCACGGCAGATGATAAGCTATCGCAGACTAGTTGCGTCCGTATCAATATTTCTGATGGGCCAATTGTTTGCGTATTTAATTCTGGACGGCATCCATTTAGCAGCTTCTACGTGTCTCCAGTTACCATTAGTGGAGTGGTGTATCGTTCTGCTGAGCAATATTATCAGGCTGAGAAGGCGCGGTAGGGATGGGAGTAGCAGAAATGAGGGCCCCGTTTGGTGGGGAGGGGGGGGGTAGATCAGAGAATTACGGTAATTTTTGTTTAATTCGAAATGAGTCTAAGGGTAACGGTCTAAAGGTAGGGTCTAAAGGTAGGGTCTAAAGGTAGGGTCTAAAGTCTAAATGGGGGGTAACCAAGAGGTCCCCGTTTGGTGGGGGGGGGTAGGCAAAAGAGGTCCCCGTTTGGTGGGTGGTTAGGCGAAAGAGGTTCCCGTTTGGTGGGGGGAGTCGCCGACAGCAATTCAAATTCAGCCAATCTTTGTCTGTCTTGACGACCCCCCCAAACGGGGACCCTTTTCTGCCTACCCCCCTCCAAACGGATCTCTTTTGGCCACTCCCACCAGACGGGGAACATTCGCGTATTGTGGTCGGAGCACCCTTACGCAATGCCAAGAAGAGGAGCCCATCTAGTGGCTTACTCTCCCTCTATAATATAAGGAATTAATTATGGACCCTTGGTATATGCTTGGACAGCTTCAACTCCCCAGAACTATAACTCAACCCAGCGAGAGAAGTTGATCCTCCCTCCCAATATCGGTTTTTTGCAGAAAACGTAGGTGTATAAAGAACAACATTACCCTTAAAAAGGGAATATTCCGTCGATGAGCCATGAGATACTATTATTTAAAAATTTGCTGAATCAAATTTACGAAGACTAATTTGTTTAATGTATTGGTTGCAGCTTTAGCTTGAAGATAAAGGTGATATAAAAACATGTGTAAGAACACTAAAATACCAGAATTCTACCAGGAATTGATCTCTGGCTATTGCGGTGTCAGTTTTATGTCTTAACAACTACACTAGACCGCCCTTTTTGATGGGGATTTGTAACTCTCCAAGAGATTTGATCCGCAACAACATATATTTGTATTAAATTTTTGATTGGGGGTTCTTGGGGGTTCTGAAATTTTTTTAGGAGATCTGATCCTCTAGTTATTACTGTGTAGTTTTAAGTGTTTGCTATAGTCGATCCGGACTGTTTCGGCCCGCGCCTTCCCGCAGTTATAAAATTTTGTCGGTCCGGCCCGGCCCGGCCCGGCCCGCTAACAAATGGATGTTGGCCCGGCCCGACGGACCGAAATGCTCATCTCTAGTTGCCTGCTCCTGTCTTAGACTAAATGCTACGGCATAAAACTTATAAGAGCTGCCGTAGCAAAGGAGTCAATCCGTTTAGTAGTTTGCTTAGGACTACAAAAGACATTCAAAGCATGGCTGCACTTGACAACATATAATTGCACGCTTTTCAATCAGCTACTTAATGAACTTACAATAAAATGAATTTACGATACTTATATAATAGATACTGTTGTGTATTAGGTACGCTTTAAACTGTACACAAGATAGTAAGTAAACGGTAAGCCAGTAACAGGGTTTTTTTTGCGTCCAGATGTGCGTCTGGACGCAAAGTTTCTTATCCGGACGCAATGAAATTTTAACTGGACGCAAGCTAGACGCAACATTATTTCGGGAGAAAATTCACTTTTGTAAGAGTAAAATCTTTAAATGTTTCCAGTACCAATTTTTCCGTTTTTTCCAAAAATTTCTTCAGGTTCTGGGGGCTCCGCCCCCAGACCCCCGGTGTTTTCCACTTTGTCATGGAATGCCAAGGTGCAAGGTCATGCTTCAATGTTACTCAATGTTATTTATTAAGTTGTTGTTCACCTGCATAATCTTTTCGAACTCATAAATTTCACTTCAATATATATAGATCTTACAAGATGCATAATCGTGAACATTTATATTGTTCTCATTCAACACGTCAGGCAGGATTAAGATTAGTAGTTAAGTAAAACCCCGAAATTGACAAATTTGTAACTGTAGCACGAGCAGAATATCCAAATTCTTTGTTCTTCTAAAAAACGTTTTTGCAAAAATACACAAATGACAATTTGAATTATATAATGCAAGACTACCATTTTTCTAAAATTTTCAAATACAAAAGGCCTATGTACGTGCATTTCATTTATTGCAACTAGCGTTAATAGTGAAATGGGGAATCCTTTCAGGAATCATAAATTCTCAGGGTTTTGAAAGTGGAATTTGTGCTTCCATATTTACTACCTTTCTTCTTAGTGATATTTGGTAATATTAATTTAATAACTATTTCATTAATTTTTAAAACCGTAATTAGTTTATCTATAACATTTATCATCGGAATAATGTATGTCAATAAAATCGAAAATTACACACGAAATGCGTTAGATGCTACAGACTAGAGATGAAACCGGGTCACTATTTGCTGACCCGGTGACCCGGTCGACCCTTGACCCGGTAACCCGGTATTTTTGAAAATTCAGGTTTAAGCTTGGAAAAATTAAAAATATTTATATCGGGGTGTGATGAGTGTTTTTCACCTTTTTGGACATTTTTGGCGTCTAAAATAAGAAGTCGGACAAAATTTTCGGTTTCCTTAAAGTAGTAAAATTGAAAAGTAAATATTTTAAGTAAGCCGGAAAATATTTGCGCTAAATTAATCTTTTTAAACATTTCCATTACGGATTATTCTGGAATTGCAAAAATTTCTTCAACTTCTGGGGGGTCCGCCCCCCAGACCCCCCGCCGTGTACCTTGGCCGCATCTATATTCTGTAGGGACACTTGTAATCGTGCATTTAAGCAGCATCAACTTTCTAAATAGTGTAAATAGTGTTACAATAAAGGAATTATCAAAATTTTTTAAAAATAAAACAATTTTTCGCACTGAAAACACGATAAAACAAAAATTCTACCTGGACGCAAAATTTCTTAACCGGACGCAACTTAAACTTAGCGGGACGCAAGGTTGACGCAAATCCGAAAACCAAAAAAAACCCTGGCCAGTAAGTAATGGGTCAATCAACTAAAAATGGTACCAGGTGTACAGCAGACAAGAAAATACCACTAAACTGCTTAAATATTAGCGAAGAAATTTAATAACTTTTGCGCAAATTGGTTTGCATTTTTGAGTAGATTCTTTAATTTAGGAGCAAAGATAAGTGCTAATTACATGGGTTTAATAGAGAAAAAGCGAACAAATTCATAAAAATTGCGCAGATATCAGATAGTTGAAATCGTAGCAAATTACACTTATAGCCAAGATATGAAGACATATGGGACGATGGATGTTTGGTATTTGGCTTAGCAGGTTTACATTTGTGACAAAATTTAGCGTTTGCTGTCCATTTTTCGTTTTAGTTCGACTGACCCATAAACTGTATCGGTGTCGCCTTAACACTCGTGCTCTTCACCTGGAGTTGTACACTGCACTGATCTTTTATACAACAGCCTTGCTATTTTGATGTGCTAAATGATATATGTAAGTGATAATTGGCAATTAGCTTTTCCTAGTGTAATGGAGAAGCCTGGGAGTCAAACCTCAACACTACCTCTACTGCTAAAGCTGGCGCAATGTAACACAAGCCTTGACTGCTAAGGAGATCTTTTCCCAGGAGGCTCTCTTTTAGATCCCGGACGAGCCACGCCATGGAAAGGGGGATACGAATATTTGTGGGACGCCGGACTATCTGGCGCCTAATAGAAATGGGGGGAGTTGGACCGATAACGCGTTAGAACTACTCCGAGCTAACTGTAGAGCGTCTACCTAGAAGTTTGACAGCTCCGCTCAGCCTCAGACCCTAATTGAAATCAAATAACAGAACTGTATATATACAACTAGCGACTTAATAAAATTACGGTAGTTGAAAATACAAAAGTTAATTAACATTAACACAATCAATAGAAACTTACTGGCTACCAATAAGATAGGAACGGGATAGGGGAGACGACAGCAAAACGGGGGAAAAGGAGGACCGGTATTGGACAGTAAGTTGAGCACTGAAAGAGGGGTGAATTGAGGTTAGAATGTAGAAAAAGGTTAAGAAATAAGAGAATGTTAAATTAGAGATGGGACGATGGGCCAATCAACAGTTACCAGCATTTCAACTATTCTACCTTACACATTACAATTGAAGCAAATTGTGTTTGGTATTCGCTTGACAAGTGTAAAGTTTTGGCCCCAGAGACTGGATAAATGGCGACCAAACAACTTTACCGGGGTGCTGTGCGCTGTAGACTGGATACGCAACCCGGACTGGAGATTATTTTCCAGGCCGACCTCGACAAGCCTCGCCAATTAGAACCACCAAATATTCGTGAAACTTAAACTCACTCCCACTACGTTACCCCAAAACTATGCCCTATGTACCCTTACTTACCGAACTAGTATAACTAAAGCCTAGCTAAAATACCAAAGGCCAAGTGGCCGTGTTACAATATTTACTGCCAAAGGGGGGGAAGGTACAATAAACTTGGACAGAGACTTACAGTGTTATTGATCCAGAGATGACAGTGAATAGCAACCAGCAAATACAGAGAATAATGGAAATATATATAGACTGGCAGGCCCGTAAAGATAATATAGTTGGGCGTCCCCCACCCAACCTATCACCAGATTAGGAGGTCTTTTACTAGTCTACTCCGACGTTCAAAGACACTGAGGGACCCCAAATATTGGCTGAGAAAATCCAAAAACATACAATTTAAAATACGGGAGCTCCAGAGAAAAACCGCCGACCTGCGTAAAAGAAAGAATTAGACTGACTGAGCTTTTAAAAGTAACGAAAGAACACCCAGTCGCGTGATCACACGTGACCTGCCCAGCCAATCAGATTTTAGCAGAGACTTTTGAGAGGATTTCGAAACCAAAGTGACAAATTGCTGATATATCTTTGCAAAATACACACAATTACATTATTTCAAACACAAATTATAAACTATCGGGGCAATTTTGACAAAAACGAGATACATAAGTTCGGACTAATTTTAAGTGAAGAATCTTTTTAAATAATAATAAAATATGACAGTAGGGCATCACCGCCCTACTGTACACAAGGACGATTATAATACGATATGACGGCTTCCAAATGTCTGCAGTTCCGACGGTGAATGCTACGCCTACAGTACAATTTTAAGAGCGCGGAGGCAGTGTTTAGAATTAAACAGTCTTTGTGAATGACAAGAATGAGAACAACACATTTAGAAATTATGTCTAATTTCTGTGGAGTTATTGTTAGCAGTTGCAGTTTAAGAGTAATTCGGCATTTTTGTTTGGAAATTCAAATTATATACGTTTACAATAAAATTATTTTATTATAAAACTGGTAAGAAATAAAGTCAATCCTACTCTTGATCAGGATTGAAAATTAGGCGCTCGAGATTAGCTTGAGGTTGAGTTAATCTCAAACTTTTGTTGGTGCAACGCTCTTCCAGATAACCTCAAGCTAATCTCGAGCTAAGCTCAAGGTAATCTCAACCTCGAGCTTATATTAGTTGGTGCAAACCGGTGTAAGACCCTCAATTATTCATTTACTAGATTGCCTGGTATTTGTAGTGTATTTTTGGGGTCCTGGGGGGGTTTGGAAGGTGCATTTAACCCCCCTAGGCCTGGACCTCAATCCTCGAGGGATCCCTCACCCACCCAGAATCCGGATTTTTCCGGTTTTTTGGGCAGAAAACCGGAAAAATCCGCCTTTACAACTGTAAAGCTAACACTACGTCTAGTGTGTTTTATTTCTGGCTAGCAGAAGATCGAGCACGAAAATTAACTTATATTATTACTTATATTTTGCAATACCCTTCCTTACTCGTAATCATTGGTCACAACATCGGCAGTTGAGTGTTAATCTTGGTGCCGAACAATCACTCTGAAAATTGTGGGGAACCATTTTGGATTTTTTCTTCTGGGGTTGTTCTTCGTTCTGCTCGTCCTGCCCGCTCTGCTCTGTTCTCCGTTTCGTTCTGCTCGTCCCTCCTCTAATTTAACATTTTCTTATTACCTAACCTTTTCTTTTTCTACATTCTAACCTCAATTCACCCCCCCCCCCCTTTCCGTACTCAACTTTCTATTCAATTCCGGTCACCCGTATCCCCCGTTTTGCTGTCGTCTCCCCTCCCCCGTTAATATCTTATTGGTTGCCAGTAAGCTTCCATTGCTTGCGTTAACGTTAATTAACTTTTGTATTTTTTCTACCGTAATTTTATTTATTTTTTCTGTTATTCGACTTAAATTAGGGTCTAAGGCTGAGCGGGCTCAACTCAAACTGCAAGGTAGACATTCTGCGGTTTGCTCGGAGTAGTTCTAGCGCGTTATCGGTCCAACTCCCCATGTCTATTAGGCGCTTGACAGTCCGGCGTCCCCAAATATTCGTATCCCCCATTTCCGTGGCGAGGCTCGTCAGGGATCTAAAAGAGAGCCGCCTGGAAAAAGATCTCCTTAGCTGTCAGGGCTTGTGTTACATTGCGCCAGCTCTAGTAGTGGAGGTAGTGCTGAGGACTGACTCGCAGGTTTATCCATTACGCTAAAAAAGCCAATTGCCAATTATCACTTACACACATCATTTAATTTATCAAACTATAGCAAGACTGTCGTATAAAAAGTTTAATAAACTGTCAGCCCGGACACACCGTCAAATCCAGGATCAAAGGATCAGTACGATGTACAACTCCAGGTGAAGAGCACGAGTGTTAAGGAGACACCGATACAGTTTATGGGGCAGTCGAACTAAAAATGAAAAATGAACAGCAAACGCGAAAATTTCGTCACAAGTGTAAGTGAAATTTGCTAAGATTTCAACTATCCGATATCTGCGCAATTTTTATAAATTTGTTCGCTTTTTCTATATTAATCACATGCAATTAGCATTTATCTTTGCTCCTGAATTAAAGAAATCACTCAAAAATACAAACCTATTTGCGCAAAAGTTATTAAATTTCTTCGCTAATATTTAAGCAATTTAGTGGTATTTTATTTTCTTGTCTGCTGTGCACCTCGTACCATTTTTAATTACTGAGTACTGACCCAGTACTTGCTGGCTTACCGTATGTAGTGTACAGTTTAAAACGTACCTGATACACAACAGTATCTCTTATCGTAAATTAATTTTATTGTAAGTCCATTAAGTCGCTGATTGAAAAGCTTTACAAAAATATGTTGACAAATGCTTTGAATGTCTTTTGTACTCCTAAGCAAACTACGAAGCGGGTTGACTCCTTTGCTGCGACAGTGCTTTTATACGTTTTATTTAGTCTTAGTGACAGGAGTAGGCGACCATCACAGTAGACGATATAGGTGAGATTACCGTCGCAGCCCCGTACTCATAAGTTTTAGATTTTTTTGAGGAGTACAACTAACGTTGTTGACCAATTTTGTATATTCTTAAGCATGCTTTTCTGACGTATTCAGAAGTAGTTACTACTTAGCCTGAAATAGTATACAATTAGGCACTAAGCAACTTCCTGTCTTCAGAACAAAATGAACATACAATGTGGGGACCTGGCTATACGTTATCGCCCATAAACTTCGCTTTCAGTAGCAAAATTTGTCACAGAATTAATGAAAAAGTTGCTAGGTCTGCCCATTAGCCTAAACATTTTCCGTACGCTTCCGGTCTGAGTAACAAGTACCATCCAACAGTAGCTGTTCCAGAAACACAGTGGTGTAGTGGGCTTCTTATAATAGAGCGAATGCGGTTTTTTAGTTGCTCTGTCTTCGGTTTTCTTCGCTAGAAATTGAACTAAAGTCTGACCAAAAAATCTTGGAACCGAACAGTCAGCACCAGTCCTGAGTTATCCTTTGAAGGTAGCCTATATAAAGTATATATTTTTAGAATCCTCAGGAGGAGGAGATTCCATTCTAACCTCATCATATCCGGTCTATATCCGGTTACCGGATACTAAATCGATAAAAACGCTTCAGATTCGGAAGAAAAAATACTAATTCATTCATACTCTAGTATATTAGTCCTTGGCTCAAAACATTTCCGAAAATCGGGTCACATCCGGTCCATGTCCGGTAACCGGATGCACAGGTCACAAAAACTGTACAGCAAGATGGGTAGGTCGTACAGTTTCGCTGATTGGGTTTTCGATTCCTCGGGTCGAAATTAGATCTGTATCCAAAATTTTTTGTCCGGTTTGGGCCAAAATTGCGTGATCTATGGTCGTATCCGGTTCGCAAAAAACCGGAAAAACCGGTTTTTCAGGCCTGGTGCTCAGAATCGCGGATTAAAAATGTTCCCTTTTGGCACAATGAATGTTTGGGAGGCTACTTTCATTTTACCGGTGTCAAAGCAATCGAATATCCGGTCCATTTCCGGTTCTGAGCTTTGAAATTTGAGATTTCATGGGCTATTATCTCAGTATCCGGTTGGTCCGGAAGTCAAATTATTGTATTAAAATTATATTTGGTCTATCCCTAACCAACACCAACCTCAAATTACTTCATATCTGTTGTAAATTTGGAATGGCAGCGTTTTAAAAATGGGTGATGTTTGTTTGTTTTGTCTAATTATTAAAGCGGACATGAGATTTGATCCCATACGTTTAGCTTTGTCGCATACAATATAACCTATTTTTGAACCATTTTTAAACCGCTGCCATTCAAAATTTACAGCAGATATGAAGTAATTGGAGGTTGGTGTTGGTTAGGGATAGACCAAATATAATTTTAATGCAATAATTTGACTTCCGGACCAACCGGATACTGAGACAATAGAACACGAAATCTCAAACTTCAAAGCTCAGAACCGGAAATGGACCGGATATTCGATCGTTTTTGACAACGGTAAAAATGAAAGTAGCCTCCCAAACATTCATTGTGCCAAAAGGGGAACATTTTTAATCCGCGATTCCATTTATCAGGCCGGAAAAACGGTTTTTTCCGGTTTTTTGCGAACCGGATACGACTATAGATCACGCAATTTTGGTCCAAACCGGACAAAATTTTGGATACAGACTAATTTCGACCCGAGGAATTCAAAAATCCGTTCAGCGAAACCGTACGACTCACCCATCTTGCTGTACAGTTTTTGTGACCTGTGCATCCGGTTACCGGACATGGACCGGATGTGACCCGATTTTCGGAAATGTTTGATTCCAAAATATTATACTAGAGTATGAATTAATTAGCATTTTTCTTTCCGAATCTCGAAGCGTTTTTATCGATTTAGTATCCGGTAACCGGATATAGACCGGATATGATGGGTTTATCGGAATCTCCTCCCCCTGAGGATTCTAAAAATATATACTTTATATAGACTACCTTCAAAGGATAACTCAGGACTGGTGCTGACTGTTCGGTTCCAAGATTTTTTGGTCAGACTTTAGAAATTCCGCTTAGAAATTGCCTTCTCTCTCCCTGTTTCTGTGAGATAGTGTCAGTTTTTGATAGAGATCGCGTTGCTACCATAACTATTGTCGTCTGTATTCAGAGTTCGCGAGTCTAAACCACTTCTTCGTTTTCTGTCCAATCAGGCAGTGCCATCGGGTAAAGCAAGATCTACCTTTGCCTCAATAAAATTCTTCTCAGTCGTAGCTAATGTTCAATATCACGTTTTGCGTCAGAGTGCTATTAGGAAAGCTATAGGTGAAAAAGTGGAATGTAAGAATACCAACATTTGTTGAATAAAAATATAATGTAGAATTGCAACTGCATTTTTTAGAAGTCATTCCCTTCAAACTAACCGTGTTTGCATGATGAAACATAAAATATTTTGAATAATTGAGATACGTTCTTCTGACTACTTTTTTTAGTTTAGTAGGAAAACTAATCGGAAGATTTGCTCCACAACAGCGAAGTAGGCAGACGGAGATTAGGAGAAAAATGTTGAAGACATGCCTTATGATAGCTCTTTCCGCAATCCTTGTCGTAAGTATGTTTCGGTTGTTGTGGAGCTGTGGAAAACTCCCAGTTAATATTAATGTTAATGTTAATGTTCAGTTCCATGTTCACTTTCTTGTTCTCTTTTATATAATTAATAGGTAGTTGCAGTTTCAAAGGCATTCACTTCGTTGGGCACAACCACTGATCCTGTGTAACAGTACTTTTGCCTTGACCCAATAAACGAAGGAGAATTTGAACTAGGCATGTGTGCACTCGATACGGTTGCATGTGCCACAGCCAAGTGAGACCACAGGAGAAAATTTTTCCCCTTTCTATTCCGCTGGAGCGGAATATCTTCCCCTTTGTTGTTGTATGAAATGCATGTATATACGCCTTCGTCATGCTCTCATCTTTCTCCTATCTACAACACACGGCACTAGTGTAGCGGGGCTAGTAGTTTAACCTACGTACTAACACCGTTACCACGCCCTGACGTAGCGGACGCGGAGACCGTGGTACAGATGGATAACAGACCGACTACAGGAGACGGTCGGGACAGCCTCGCCAGACAATATACGCAGTAGATAATCCGATCCTAAGGGCGAGATGACTCGCACTCTCACTCACTCAAGATGTAACTACCTACCTAGCAGGAGCTCAGTAAGACTCAAACCTAACTAAATACACTTTAATAAGAAACAAGAACAACAAGTTATAGTAATTATAACAATACAGAATAATACTGGGATGAACCCTCAAGCAAACACAAACAAACACACAATAAACTAGACTTACAGTTACAGCGGGCTGACGGGGGTCAGCCAACGTACCAAGCTCTGGGGAGAGCTGAGGGAGGCACACAGAAATATATACAATAAATGGGGGAGAATAGCAATAGAAGTACAAGCGCACACAAAGGCAGAATTATACAATAATGAATAGGGGAGCGAGTGTTGGGTTGGACCCTCCCACGAGCGCCCCCTAGTGAGAATTTCCCCCAAATCACGTAGCTCCCAAAGTCACGAGGGGGGGGGGAACCCACCCAATCCCACGCATACACGTTGGGGGAGCTACGTGACTTGCAAACGTGTCCCAGCCCACATTGATGATGTTATGATAAGCCAAGCGGGTAGCTAGCCTAGCTACTACCGCCAGCAACGGAAAGGTTGACCATTCCAACCTTGATCCGTTACATCTCCCCAGGGCTCGCCATCCGAACTCCCGAGAGGATCACTGCACAAATGGCGAACTGGTACGTGAGCTGAACTCTCAACAAGTACATACAGTACAGAGCAATGATGCTACAAGTACAATGCAACTGCAAGTCATAAGCTCTAGACTAAATTAGTCAAACTAACAAGTGTAGAAAAAACACAAAAAAACAAGAGATTAAATACTACATAGTACAGGTGAGTAAGCATATACTAGGCACCATGAGATGCTAGCAACAGTCAAAAATTAAAGCACAAAATGACAAAAATTAAACATAAATATTTGGTCAAAAATACACGTAACAAAAATAGAACCGTATTAATTAACTGGGATTGTGTAAGTAACTTATTATGAAAATACAAATGACTTTCCAAAGATAACTCATGGGAAAGAGGAGTTACCCTCTTTTGGAATGTATAGTCGAACGAGTGTGTTAATAAATGTTAACAAAGAAATAAAAGTTGAACTTTCAGATAAAATATTAATTAAATTTAAGTTAAACCAAGCTGAGCTAGGGTTTATCAGGCCGTCGCTCAACAAGGCAAACTGCCTATGATAATAATAATCATAATAATAAAGTAATAACCATAGAAAATACACACCGTTAGGTGGAGGTCCTATGGGAAGAAAAACCCCACCCTCCCTAGGTGAAATTCTGTATTTTCATATGACGAGAATCGTCACTGGGTTTTTCGACAATATAAGGCATATACAGTTATGGCAGTAACATAAGGCAAAACTGGAATGATTCCTCTAAAGTAAAGCACTGTACATATTATGAGCAAATGTCATTGGCATATAAAACTATTAGAAAAACACGAAAAATTATGGTTAACATACGACATAGCTATAACAGAGATACAGATTCAAAAACTAAGAAAATTCTAGGTTCGCACTAACAAAACAAAATAACACCAGTTCGTATAAACTAAACACATAAAATACAGGTCGAAAACTACGAAACATTGAGATTATAGGTTCATAGAAAAATTTTAGCAAAGAGATTAAATATGAAGTCAAAGAAAATTAAACTAGAAAACGTACGTACACAAAATTTAATTACACATTGCACATCACAGAGATTCTGGTCCTAGGTAACAAATAATACAATTCAAAAACCAAACACAACAAGAAATTCCAAATTCTAGATATCATATTCATAAGTTAGAATTCAAAAATAACAATGCAATTATGCAAACTAGTATCACAAAAACAGATAAAACAATGATCTATATGGTGATCTGGATCCAAAGATCAATGGGAATAAAGTCAAGTCCAAGTCTAACATCGGATGAACCGTCATCAAGGTGGGCGACATGGATCAAGTCCGATCTGATGCCAGAAAAAGTCACAATCAATGGGTTTCACAATCAGGAAAGATGACTTTCCGGACTGCGAATAGTCATAGCTGATGGAATGAACGGACCATGGGTCATGAGGCTCGATGACGACGCACTCAATATTCCCTCATGATCAGTTCTGTGGACCTATGGTGGTCATTGGGATGGGGTTCTAACGAATTCCAAATGGTCAGGGCAAAACACGGGCTGAAGGTGTTCTTCTCCTGTCCCGGCGGGGCGCACCCGGTAATATGGACACCGGTCCAATTGGGTGGCAGGTCGATGGGCTGTTTCTTTAGGGCCGCCGGTGCGTCCTGTCGAAAGAACGGAGGGGCGGACTGACCTCGATTATAGCGCTCTGCCGCCGCCTCTATGCGCTTTCGAACGACGTTGAGGTAGGCTTCAAGACGAGCGCCTTTCAGTGGGACACGGTTGTACCTGTCCTCCCAGAGCTCATCAGGGCCCGCCTGCATGAACCAAAGGCCCACTTCGGTGTACAAGGACCCTTGGATGTTTCGCCCATTCCAATTGTCCGTATTGAACAGGAAATTGTACTTCCCGTTGAAAGTCAGATCGTCGGGTTTGAAACCACGAGGAACCCGTACGCCAAGACCCCACCAAGGATCCGTGGAAGCCTTCCCGTAATAACTTCCGATGGTCTGGACCAGGAATTCCTGCATTTCCAGGGACTGATAGAATGTGTGGAAAATGATCAGCCGCTGGGTAAGCTGATCGGGACCCGACTGCCATCGCTCGATGCGACAAGCGGGCAGTGCAGCAATGGCTTGGTCAGTGCTACGCTTGATAGCAAAGCCATCCTGATGGGGATGCTCCCTCACGAGGTCCATGACGACGTCGGACTGGCAGAACCAACCCTTTCGTCCCTGATACAGGTGTTCCTTGGTCTGAAAACCCTGGTTCTCGAGCTGCTCCACCGGCAACGACACATGCGGCAGATGGTTATGCATGAAAGAGAAGGCATAGTCCGGCCCCAGGTAGAAGCACAGGAAATAGCCTTCGTCCACATTCGCGATGCCCTCGACGTTGGGCCGATGATATCCGAGCATGGCCTGACGGACCGTCATGCAGCGGGTCCGAAGACGCCGAGCGTGCATGTGGGTCACGTAGAAATGCTGGGATTCGTATCGCCGAATCAGGTGCGGGTACCGGAAGAGTTCGGGCACCAGCGCTGCCATGGCCAAGCAGTTGGCCCATCGTGCATTCGACGAGACGCGGTTGACAGGGAAGCCCTTGAACAGCTTCCCGTGACGATCACGGTAGTCCTTGATGACCCATCGCGAGTGCCAAACAGTCCGACCGCCGGTCTGTTCAGGCTGCGGATCTGCCGTCATGTGATTCGTCAGCTGACTGTCGCGTGCACACATCCGTTGCCAGATGGTGTCCATAAAGTCCGATGGGAACCGCTGGGAATCGTGGGCGTTAGCCTGCATCCACTTGAGGACCTCGTCGCGAAACAAGGCCACCCAAGGATGGAGCTTCTTCTCAGATGGATCTCCAGGGACGTTATGTGGAATCCACTGGAGGTTGTTATCCCGACAGTAGACGATCGGATCGTCGGGCCAACGGTCCATTTTGATCTCAGCGACTTCAGCCGGTGTGGGTTGCTCGATCTTGAATTCGTCATAGATCGGGTCCTCGGTTCCCCGAGAAACCGACCGCGCAATGTCCTGATTGAGCATGTCACAGAGGACATTGACCAAGTAAACCCGAAATGGCGGGAAATTGTCCCTCGTATAGTTATTAGGGTATTCGGGCGGGAGTTCCCGAACCGCAGAATTACGACCATCCGGTTTCTTGATTGTTTTCACTCGTGGCACACGATAAGTCGGCGACACGATAAGTCGGCGCGTCCGAACGACGATCCCGTGATGGTTGCCGATGACGGTCCTGGTCACGACGACGAGCTGATGGTGATCGTTCACGGGCTGGTTGACGCTCGTGATGGCTCGTTGACGGACGCTGGCCACGGTCATCGCGAGATTCCGGCCGCTGGCCACGAGACGCTCGTGACGATGGACGGGAATCCCGACGACGGGATGACGAACGCTGACGATGACGATCAGTCGAAGGTTCACGACGGTGTGACCGCGAATAGTCACGATCACGAGGTTCGATGGAGGCGGGAGGACGAGAAGTCTCCCGACGAGGCGACCGCTGTTGCCGTGATGTTGACGGTTGAGTGTCCCGTTGACCGTGATAGACGGCCTCCCACTGGTCATGGGCTGGGGAATCCAGAGGTGGTTCCTCCAGAGGGACATAGGCCACCCGACCAGGTGTGCCGGATCGTTGACGGAGACTCACAGGTGTTGAGCGAGTCGTGATAGCGGTTGCCGTTGATGAATCCGAGTCGGATCCGAAAGGACGAAAGCCGCGGCCTCGTCCCGAACCAGAAACACCGCCGAAAACGTCAGACTGAGAGGCAGAGATACCAGGTCTCGCTGCCTCCGCTCCAACCACCGGGGATTTAGGTGCTGACCAAGCGATGACGCTGGTCGCATCGCCCTGGGATGATTCGACCCGACGCAGTTTCGAGCCGAATCGTGTCGCGGGAGCCGTGGGTGCCGCAGGTGTGGACGGGACCGCCGTTCCCATCAAAGTCCGGATGACGGACGGACCCA